>ML664157.1:517-118931 GCA_007570785.1 Antilocapra americana
ATCCTGCTTGTAAATAATTTAAGCATTTCCAATATCTAAAATAAAGAAAAGCTATACAAGGAGAACACAATCTTCACCAAAGAGACAGCCATGGTTTGGCTTTGAATGACAAAATAATTTACATCAATTTACAAATTAAATATCAGTATGACAAACATGAAGCCAGTCAGTATTCAATGTGGGAATACTATTAAATAACTATCATCTTGTAGTATGTTTAAATTGGTTAATTTGTTTCAATTCATTAATTTTTAAATTAATCCATTCTATATGTTCTTTTGCAAAAAAAAAACTGCAAGGATTTTCCTGTAGTTCAACATTGCCCTCCTATGGACTAAAAGCCATAATATAGTATTTCAAATGTGTATAAAAGAAATAAGAAAGTTATACTCCTATGGGACAAGTTTTAAAATAAGCAGTGAATTCTCAGAATCCTGAATAGCAGCACAGTCGGGTCTCCCTAACATGACCTTATCCTATTGGAACTTCTCCTCACATGGATCAGTGCTGTCTTGAAGAGAGTTCCTAGATTTAGACCACTCTGTGGTCTTGTGGGTGGGCAACAAGTCCAGACAAATGAACAACATTGTGACAAGTCAGTTACTTTTTTTACTGAGCCTGGCCAACACTTATAGAAGGCTTTTGTAAAAAATTTTGGAAAATTTTGTAAAAATTTACAAAACTTTGTGGGTTTCTGGGAGGTATGGAGAGCTTAAAAATAAAGGAAACTTTCCGTTAGTTAAGAGAAAGATAAAAGGTGCTTGTGAATTTTACAGTTGAAGCTGCCAGATAGAAATAATCCTGATTTTGCTAGGAATTCAGCTGGACTCTGGACTGAGCTTGTGTAAGTAAAAGTCAAACAGTTGGGCAGGATAGAAATAACTGTTGAGTCATAGGATGGGATCAAGCTGGATCAGGCAAAAAGAAAATGGGAGGAGGTTGGGAAGATTATTCTTTTCAAAAATAAAAGCCATTGGAGAATTTCACTGTTCTTTTTTGAAATGACAATATTAAAATTATCTGTGTGTATACACGGATGATGGTCAAAAAGAGTAAGTGGCTCAGTAGCAGTCACTTTCATACAACATGCATGCAAATAATATTCTTTAATCATTGTGAAATAATTATGAGTAAGTTGGGGGTAGATTGTTTTAACCTCTATGAGCCTCAATTTCCTCATTTGTAAAATAGTACTGTTGTTCCTATTTTGCAAGTTCAAGAATATAGATAAGAAATACACTGGTTAAAGTCCCTTACTTAACAAATATTTTGGTACAGAGTTGAAGCTTTATGAAAGGTGGCTGATTAATAAATAACTATAATTATCACCTTAGATTTTAGAATCTGTCATATCCTTTCACACATTTGTTAAATTTCATTTTATTAAATATAGTACCATTATTAGAGTCACTGCTCAGTGATGTGGCTTCCCTAGGGCTTTTCAGAGTAGAGAACAAAAAGACCAGTCTAGTTAGAGAAATTTTCAGAAACTCAATGAGAACAAGCAACAAATTCATCATCTCAAGACATACTCACAGGAGCATAAAATTTCACTGAGACCTTTATTGTAAAAGCACATAGCCATAGAACATTTCAATTGTCCTGGACTTGAGTCCCTTCTACTCAACATAAAGAAAATCTTGCATTCCAAAAAGTGGTGGGAGTCATTTGTAAGAAAAGCTGGAGAAGTGAGTCCAAGACCTTCATCTCTAGGTCAAAGTCTTTGTCTTTGAGAGTCTTTTCTAGAAATTTTGTCTTTTTTCTGTGGGTTCTGGGTGTGCCTCAGCCACTCACTCTACATAGCCTTGTGCATGTGAGTGTGCTAAGTCACTTCAGTCGTGTCCGACTCTATGTGACCCTATGAACTATATAGCCTGCCTGGCTTTTCTGTCCATGGGATTCTCCAGGCAATAATACTAGAGTGGGTTGCCATGCCCTCTTCCAGGGGATCCTCACAACCCAGGGACCAAACGAGTTTCTCTTACATTTCCTGCACTGGCAGGCAGGTTCTTTGTCACTAGCACCACCTGGGAAGCCCCATACATAGCCTTCTTTCTGTTTAACTAGTGCAAATCAACTTGGCCTCAAAGATACCATGTGTTCCATCTGTGTCCTCTTCAACATCCAGCTTGTTTTGGTAAGTCAAACATTACCTGCAAGAAAAGATGGGGAAGGTAAAGATTCCAATATTTTAATTATGTTTCAGTCACAGAAAGGAGCTAAGCAAGTCTTCTTAGGCAACAGAGAATGTTACCTACAACACTCACTTAAGAAATAGAGCTGTAGGACTTCCCTGGTGGTCCAGTGGTTAAGAATCTGCCTGCTGCTGGGAACAAGATGGCAGAGGAGTAGGTACATGCGGAGTACATCTCTCTTCACAGATACATCAGGAATACAACTTCAGACATAGAAGTGCTTGAAGAACATCAGCTGAGAGTGAGTAGAAGGACCTGACCACCAGAAAAGAATATATAGAACCATGCAAAACTCAGTAGGACGAAGGAACTAGGGGGAAAAGCAGGAGTATTAGTAGATCTGGACCTGCCCTTGATGGGTGGGGGAACTGAAGCAGGGGTCTGATCCACACATTGGGGCAACTGTCTGGGTCAGAGGAGAAACATTTGAGGCTGAGTGAAGCTGCTGACCTGTGACAGCCTAAATGGAATGAGGCTGGGGACAGGGGCACAGGTCCCCTAGAAGGCACAGCAGCTGGGAGCTGGAACATAGGGACTGTGGAGCTATCCCAGGGCGAGGGCTGCTGTTGAGTGCTGGGAGGCGGACTGAGCGGACGTGAGGGAGGAGACTGTGGAGGGAAATGCCTGTGGAGGAAAGCCAGGCAGCCATGGAAGCAAGGCCATACTGCTGAGTCATGCATAGGGAGTGAAGCCATCACCTGTAGCTCTCTCTTCCCATATGTCAGCATAGGCAGCTGAGAGAGCCTGGTCCATTAAGCACCTGATGAGCAGAACTATAGAGTAGTACCCTCCCCAGGGTGCCCCTTTAGGTGCCTGACAAGTGGAATAACAGAGTAGGACCCCAGCCAGGGGGGCCAATTTATGTGCCTGATACACCAAGCAACAGAGAAGGACCTCAGAAGAGAGCCCTCTAAGTGTGTGAACAGGTGGAGCAATGGAGAAAGACTAGCCAAAGAGGCCTTTTGATCACCAGCTGCCAGAGGCTGGGAAAAAAAGACCCTGATAGGGCCATGATTTCTGTAGCTGAGACAGTCCATGTCCCTGCACACTTGGTGCCACCAGGGTCCCTGCAACTCAAGCAGCTGCACCACCTTCATGCTCAACCCTCACTGAGGCAGAGCTGCCATAGGCATAAAAAGTCTTGAGTCTATGCCAGGGGGTCACTTCACTTGTGTCCAACTCTTTGCAGCCCTGTAGATTGTGGCTTGCCAGGTTTTTCTGTCAGGGGGTTTCTCCAGGCATGAATACTGGAGCAGGTTGCCATATCCTTTCAGAGCACTATATTTCCTGCTGCCCTAATTTCCAACTCCCCTGAGTACCTGGTGCTGTTAGGGCCCCTGCAACTCAAGCAGCTGCACTACCTCCACACTTGGCCCTCACTGGGGCAAACCCAAGAACTACAGAGCAGTCTCAGGAGCTAACCCCAGTGGACCACTCACATGCAGAGGTGGGAATAAAACCACAATTGAAAACCAGGGGCAGTGTGGCTAAGGAAGAGGACCCAAAATCCTCCCACTGGCTGTACAAGCTGCACATTAAATCCACATGATCAATTAGGCAGACGCTATGTCTATGGACGGGAAGACAATGGCAACCCACTCCAGTGCTCCTGCCTGGAGAATCCCATGGACAGAGGAGCCCAGCAGGCTGCAGTCCAGGGGTCGCACAGAGTCGTACATGACTGAAGTGACTTAGCAGCAGCAGCAGTGTCTATGGAGTAGATAAAAGGACATTGAGAGCTCCCACAAAAGAAAACACACTAGTTCTGACAGTTGTGGACACTGGAGGCAAGAAAATACAGGAGGAGGAACAGATTAGAGTCTGAGCTGCCCTCACAGCAGGTCCAGAGACCAACACAGTGTTGAAAGTCATCCTAGGGAAGCAAGGTGGACTAACTCCCTTCAAGGGAAAGGATGCTGACAGCAGAGACTCAAGAAAAACATTTATTATTTCTATATTTTGACTTGCTCTGTAATTTCTTTTGGATTTTTTTTTCCTTCCCCCAACCCCCATGTGATTGTCAATTTTATTAGCACGATAAAATCTATTTCAACTGTTGAGTTTTTTTTCAATCACACTTTTTATTTATGTTATAAACTTCTGCCTCTATGTTGGCCTTTTGCAATTCTATAGGGTTTTTCCTTTTTTCTCTTTCTTTAATTTTTAAATTTTTTAAACTTATTTTTTCTACATTTTCCTTTGTTTTCTTTTTCCTTCTATTCTTCTCCCCTTGCAATTAATCTTTAATATATATAAATTTTCTTTATTTATCTCTATTTAACTTTGCATTTCTATTCTTTCTTGTCTTTCATTTTCTCACCATACTTGTTAGTTGTGTTTTCATTGCTTTATTTTTGCTTTAGTTTTGTTTTTTAGTTTGTGCTTTGGTTAGTTTTGTTCTTAACAGTTGGATATCATTTTCGGTTTCCTTTGTTGGCCAGGTCAATCTATTGAACTTTATTTTTGTTGTACCGTTTTGATTTTGCTTATGGGTGTACATGTGTATATTCCATAATTTTAAGTATTATTTCCCTGATTTTATAATTGCCATTTGTTGGGTTAGTCTTTGGTTTCTTGTTTTTGGGTATTTGTTTTAAACTCATTTAATGCCATAACAAACCACCTGTGGAACCTTTTTTCCTGACCAGAGTTCAAGCCCTGAGCGTTTGGAGTGGGAGCACTGACTCCAAGACCTTAGGCTACTAGAGAACTCCTAACCCTAGGCAGTATCAAATAGTGAGAACTCCCACAAAAGCAACCCCTTAAATACAACACCCAGCATCACACAACTACCAGTAGCACCCTGTGCAGGATGTCTCATCCAAACAACAAACAAGAAAAAAAAAAAGAAACCTAGTCATCAGCAGACAGGATTACTGCCTCACTCAGCCCTGCCCACCAAAAAAAAAAAAAAAAAAAAAAAAAAAAAAAACTCACTTCCTCCCACCAGAATGCAAGCAAAAGTTACACACTACTCAAAGCTTATACAAACCACTGGACCAAACTTACAAAGGCAGAAACCAAAGAAAGAAAGAAGTCAACCTTGAAGCCTGGGAAAAGGAGACCTCAAACACGGTAAGTTTAAAAAAAAAAATGAAATGGCAGATAAATACTGCATGAATGAAGGAACAAACTAGAAACACACAAGTCCAAATAAATGAATAGGAAATAGGAACATTACTTGAAAAAGAATTCAGAATAATGAGTTTAAGGATAATTGAAAACCTTGAAAATAAAATGGAGAAAATGTAAGAATCAATTAAAAAAGGTCTAGAAGAATTAAAGAATAAACATACAGAGACAAACAGTGCAATTACTGAAAGTAAAATATCTCTAGAAGGAATCAACAGCAGAATATCTGAAGCAGAAGAACGAATAAGTGAGCTGGAATAAAATGGTGGAAATAACTGCTGAAGAGCAGAATAAAGTAAAAATAATGAAAAGAACTGAGGATAGACTCTGAGACCTCTGGGACAATACTAAATGCACCAATATTTGAATTATAGGGGTCGCAGAGGAAGAAGAGAAAAAAAGGATATGAGAAAAATTTTGAAGAGATTAGAGTTTAAAATTCCCCCAATATGGGAAAGGAAATAGTCAACCAAGTCCAAGTGGTGCAAAAAGTCCCATACAGGATAAACCAAAGGAGAAACATGCCAAGACACATACTAATCAAACTAACAAAGACTAAACACAAAGAACATCAAAAGCAACAAGTAACATACAAGGAAAACCCCACACGTTTAACAGCTGATCTTTCAGTAGAAACACTGCAGGCCAGAAGGGAATGGCAGGTATATTGAAAGAACTGAAATGGAAAAATCTACAACCAAGATTACTGTACCCAACAAAGATCTCATTCAAAATTGATGGAGAAATAAAAAGCTTTTGAGACAAGCAAAAGTTAAGAGAATTCAGTACCACCAAACCAGCTTTACAACAAATGTTAAAGGGACTTATATAGTCAAGAAATACAAGAAAAATATCTACAAAAACAAACCTCAAACAATTAAGAAAATAGCAATGGGAACATACATATCAATAATTAATTTAAATGTAAATGGATTAAATGCTCCAACTAAAAGACACAGACTGGCTGATGGTTTTGCTTCAGACTGACAAAAACAAGACCCATATATATGCTGTCTACAAGAAACCCACTTCAGACCTAAAGACACATATAGACTGAAAATGAGAGGATGAAAAAATATAATCCATGCTAAAGGAAAGCAAAAGAAAGCCTGAGTAGCAATCCTCATATCAGACAAAACAGACATTAAAATAAATACTATTACAAGAGATCAGGAAGGACGCTGCATAATGATCAAGGGATCAATCCAAAAGAAAGACATAACAATGGTAAATATCTATGTACCCAAGGCAGGAGCACCTCAATACATAAGACAAACACTAACAGACATAAAAGGAAAAATTGACAGTAATATAATAATAGTAGGAGACTTTAACACCCCACTTACACCAATGGACAGATCACCAAAACATAAAACTAACAAGGAAACACAATCTTAAATGATACATTAGACAAGATATCTTCAGGGCATTCCATCCAAATGCAGAAGAATACACCTTACTTTCAAGTGGACATGTAACATTTTCCAAGATAGACCACATGTTGGGTCACAAATCAAACACAGTAAATTTAAAAAAAATTGAATCATATCAAGCATCTTTTCTGATCACAATGCTATGAGACTAGATATCAATTACAAGATAAAACTGTAAAAAAATACAAACACATGGAGATTAAACAATACATTTCTAAATAATGAACAAATCAGTGAAGAAAGCAAAAGGGAAATCAAAAAATTCCTAGAAACAAATGACAATGAAAACATGACAGCTCAAAATCTATGGGATGCAGCAAAACCAGTACTAACAGGGAAATCTATAGCAATACAATCCTACCTCAATAAACAAGAAAAATATCAAATACACAATGTAACTTTACAGCTAAAACAATTGGGAAAAGGAGAAGAACAACAAAAACGTCCCAAAATTAGCAGAAGGAAAGAAATCATAGAGATCAGAGCAGAAAGAAATGAAAAAAAAATAGTAAAAATTAATTAAAGTCAAAGCTGGCCCTTTGAGAAGGAAAAAAAAATTTGATGAACCTTTACCCAGATTCATTAAGAAAAAAAGAGAAGAATCAAATCAACAAAATTAGAATGAAAAGGAGAGGTTACAACAGACAATACAGAAATGCAAAGGATTATAAGAGACTATTATGAGCAACTATATGGCAATAAAATGGATAACCTGGAAGAAATGAACAGATTCTCAGAAAAGTTCAATCTTCCAAGACTGAACTAGGAAGAAATAGAAATTATGAACAACCCAATTACAAACACTAAGATCAAAATTGTGATCAACCCCCCCCATAAAAAGCCCAGAACCAGATGGCTTCACAGGTGAATTCTACCAAACATTTAGAGAAGAAATAATATCTATCCTCTAAAACTCTTTCAAAAAATTTCAGAGGAAGGAACACTTCCAAACTCATTCGACAATGCTACCATCACCTCGATACCAAAACCAGGCAAAGACAACACATGAAAAGAAAACTACAGGCCAACATCACTGATGAAGATAGATGCAAAAATCCTCAACAAAATTCTAGCAAACAGAATTCAACAATACATCAAAAAGCTCATATACCATGATCAAGTTGGGTTTATTCCAGAAATGCAAGGATTCTTAAATATATGCAAATCAATCAGTGTGATACATCATATTAACAAATTGAAAGATAAAAACCATCTGATAATCTCAATAGATGCAGAAAAAGCCCTTGACAAAATTTAGCACCCATTTATGATTAAAACTCTTCAAAAATGGGCATAGAAGGAACCTACCTCAACACAATAAAGGCCATATATGATAAGCCCACAAAAAACATTATTCTCAATGATGTAAAACTGAAAGCATTTCCCCTTAGATCAGGAACAAGACATGAGTGTCCAATTTTCCACTATTATTCAACATAGTTCTGGAAGTCCTAGCTACAGCAATCAGAGAAGAAAAAGAAATAAAAGGATTCCAGATTGGAAAAGAAAAAGCTCTCATTGTTTGCAGATGACATGATACTATACATGGAAAACTCTAAAGATACTATCAGAAAATTACTAGAGATAATGAGTGAATTTAGCAAAGTTACAGGATACAAAATCAATACATAGGACTCACTTACATTCCTATATACTAACAATGAAAAATCAGGAAGAGAAATTATGGAATCAATCCCATTCATCATTGCAAAAAGAATTAAATGTCTAGGAATAAAATTACCTAAGGAGACAAAAGAACTGTACATAGAAAATTGTAACACACTGATGAAAGAAATCAAAGACAACATAAGCAGATGAAGAGATGTTTCATGTTCCTGGATGGGAAGGATCAATATTTTGAAAATGACAATACTATCAAATGCAATCTACAGATTCAATGTGATCCCTATCAAATTAGAAATGACATTTTTCACAGAACTAGAGCAAAAAATTTCACAATTCATATGGAAACACAAAAGACTCCGAATAGCCAAAGCAGTCTTGAGAAAGAAGAATGGAGCTGGAGGAATCAAACTTCCTGACTTCAGATTATACCACAAAGCTAGTCATCGAGATAGTATGGTGCTGGCACAAAAACAGAAACATAGACCAATGGAACAAGATAGAAGCCCAGAAATAAACCCACACACTTATGGGTACCTTATTTTTGACAAAGGAGGCAAGAATATACAATGGGGCAAAGATTGCTTTCTCACAACACCTAAGTGGTGCTGGGAAAGCTGTATGGATACATGTAAAAGAATGAGATTAGAACACTTCCTAACACCATACACAAAGATAAACTCAAAATGGATTAAAGACTTAAATGTAAGAAGAGAAACCATAAAAACTCTTAGAGGAAAACACAAGCAGAACACTTGATGACATAAATCAAATCAAGATCCTCTACAAACCACCTTCTAAAGTAATTAAATAAAAACAAAAATAAACAAGTGGGACCTGATTAAACTTAAAAGTCTTTGCACAGTAAAGGAAACTCTAAATAAGGCGAAAAAACAACAGAATGGAAGAAAATAACAGCAAATGAAACAATTGACAAAGGATTAATTTCCAAAATATATAAGCTCATATAACTCAAAACCAGAAAAACAAACAATCCAATCAAACAGTGGGGAAAACACCTAAACAGACATTTCTCCAAAGAAGACATACAGATGGCTAACAAACACATAAAAAGATGTTCAATGTTGCTCATTATCAGAGAAATGCAAAACAAAACTACGAGCTATCACCTCACAATGGTCAGAATGGCTATCATCAAAAAGTCTACAAACAATAAATTCTGGAGAGGGCATGGAGAAAAGGGAACCCTCTTCCACTGTTGGTGGGAATATAAATTGGTACAGCCACTATGGAAGACAGGATGGAGATTCCTTAAAAAACTAGGAATAAAACCACATATGACCCAGCAATCCCACTCCTAGGCATATACCCTGAGGAAACCAAAATTGAAAAAGATACATGTACCCCAATGTTCATTGCAGTACTATTTACAATAGCTAGAATATGGAGTGAAAGTCACTCAGTCATGTCTGACTCTTTGCAAACCCATGGACTATATATAGTCGATGGAATTTTCTAGGCCAGAATACTGGAGTGGGTAGCCTTTCCCTTCTCCAGGGGATCTTCCCAACTCAGGGATGAAACCCAGGTCTCCCACATTGCAGGCAGATTCTTTACCAGTTGAGCCATCAGGGAAGCCCATCTGTCCATCAGATGAATGGATAAAGTTGTGGTACATATACACAAAGGAATATTACTCAGTCATAGAAGGGAACACACTTGAGTCAGTTCTAATGAGGCAGATGAAACTAGAGCCTATTATACAGAGTGGACTAAGTCAGAAAGAGAAAAGTAAATATCACATACTAACGCATACATATGGAATCTAGAAAGATGGTACTGACAAATTTATTTGCAAGGCAGCAGTGGAGAAACAGACATAGAAAACAAACTTATGGACATGGGGAGAGGGGAGGAGAGGGTGAGCTGTATGGAGAGAGTAACATGGAAACTTATATTACCGTGCATAAAATAGCCAATGGGCATTTGCTGTATGTCTCAGAGAACTCAAACAGGGGCCCTGTATCAACTTAGAGTGTTGGGATGGGGAGGGAGATAGGAGGGAGTTTCAAGAGGGAGGGGACATCTGTACACATATGGCTGATTCACGTTGATTTTTGACATAAAACAACAAAATTCTGTAAAGCATTTATCCTTCAAATAAAAAATAAAGAAACTTAAAATAAAAACAAATCTGCCTGCCAATGCAAGAGACGTGGGTTCAATCTCTGATCTGGCAAGATCCCACATGCCATGGGGCAACTAAGCCCATGGGCCACAGCTACTGAAACCAGTACACCCTATAGCCCATGCTCTGCAAGAAGAGAAGCCACAGCAGTAAGAAGCCTGTGAACAACAACCAAAGAGGAGTCCCTGCTCACTGCAAGTAGAGAAAGCCTGTGTGCAGCAACAAAGATCCAGCAGAGTCAAAAAATAAATAAGTATTAATAAATAATCTTTTTTCAAAAAGAATGAGAGGGTCTTTTCAAAATGAAAGAGAGCTGTGGAAAATAACTCTTATCTTGCCATTTTGATGTCATCTACTGTCTTCCCCCTCAGAGGACACCAATTTTGATAGTCATAGATGAAAGTCACTTTGTAGAAACCCAGGAGTACAGCAGAGAAATTTGAGCACACTACTGGGGCAAAAAAGAGATGAGACACATTGAAGAGGGTATGAGAAACTGTTTCACTATAACCACCGTCCCCTCCCCCAAGGTAGCACAACCTAATGCCCAGTGTGGTATAGTCTCTCAGTCCTGTCTGACTCTTGTGACCCCCTGGACTGCAGCCAGCCAGGTTCCTCTGTCCATGAGATTTCCCAGGCAAGAATACTGGGGTGGCTTGCCATTTCCTCAGAACATGAGGTATCCCATGGGGCAAAGTGAGAGTGTGTGCCCAGCTCCCCTAGTTGTGTAGAAGGCTGCCTAAGAGAACCACTTCTTTTTCCTCCCACCCAGAATACTGAGGAGTGCTGAACAACTCAGGGATCAGGCTGGGATAATAGCAGTCAGGACTCTCTGAGAATATGAAATCAGACCCTAATAGACTACTGCTTTCCAGACTCCTTCAGAAAGGCTTCCAACTGATTCATGTTGTTGTACAGCAGAAATACACAACATTGTAAAACAATTATCTTTCCATTACAAAAATTTTTTGCATTTTAAAAAAGAAATCCTTCCATCTATGAGCCACTGGGATTGCCTTGCAGGAAGAACCCCTCAACTAGCCTATGGGGGTACCTTCAGTATTCTGTGTACCTCACTCATAACAGCCCCACACCACAGATAAATTCAAAATATTAGTGGGTAGTATTAACATTAACCATCTAAAAGGACACTACCCAAGAAAACAGAAAGGGACCTAAGCCAAACCACAAAGAAATTTGAAATAATGACTTTGTTTTAAATTAATTCTAAGGCACTGTTCTAAGTCCTTTCATATGAATTGACACATTTAATCATTATAGCAAGCCTATAAAATAGGAGTGCACTGTTTACTCGTATTTTACAATTTTGGAACCTGAGACTCACAAAGGATAGTTTTCATCTAGTAAGCAAGTGTACTCACACTGAAACCAAAGATGAAGCCAATATTCAAAACAAGTGTCTAATTCCAGAATTTAAGCTCTTACCACTACATAATATTGGCTTTCTAAGGTATTATTATTATTTGTGCATATTTTTTGTCTAAAATACATCACAAATGTATTTGTATTTTTATTAGATTTATTAAACATGTCTCCCTCTACAAGGTGGGCTTCCCCTGGAGAAGGGAATGGCTATCCACTCCAGTATTCTGGCCTGGAGAACTCCGTGGACAATACAGTCCATGGGGTCGCAAAGAGTTCGACAGGATTGAGCCACTTTCATTTTCACTTTCTCTCTACAAGGTAAAGCTATGAGCTAGTATAATTAGACTTGTACCTTATTAAGAAATGAGGAAATGAAAAATCATGTCTTCTTCTGCAAGGGGAGAGTAGCTAGTGAAAAGTTGCTTTTCTTTTGATGAGTAGAGTTTTTATGAGAGCAACATGGAGACTGATCATAAGTGATCACACTGGGGTTGCTTTTTTCTATGGATGGCATTACATAGCCCCTGACTAGATACTGTTCAGAGACCCAAATCTACCCTGCTGTCTCTTTGAGACATGAAAAGGTAACCCTGTGTCCCTGAGCCATGGTAAGGAAGGGAGAACCCCTATCAGAAGCTACAGAAATCAATACTTGTCCCAAGTAAAGAATACTTGCACTCTAAAATTAAACTATGCTACAATAAATTTATGACAGTGAGAAAATCATAGTTAACTACACTTTCTCCTTTGTTTATAATGTCCAACTAAGTAAAGGAACTCTTTTCATTTAGTAAGTCCTTGATAAAAAAGCAATTTATTTAGTTGGTCCATTTGTTTGAATCAATTTACATAAGCTGCTGGAAAACTGGTCTGGAAAGAGTTCTGGAACAGCCCCTGAAAGAGAATCTCCCTAACGAAATACTAGATAACTTAAGCAGAACGGGACATGTCAGAAGTCCGATTAGTTATGGGCTTCCCAAGTGGTGCTAGTGGTAAATAACCTGCCTATGCAGGATAAATAAGAGACACCGGTTAGATCCCTGGGTCAGGAATATCCTCTGGAGGAGGGAATGGCAACGCACTCCAGTATTCTTACCTGGAAAATCCCACAGATAAAAGAGCCTGGCAAGCTACAGTCCATAGGCTCACAAAGAGTCATAAACAACTGAAGCAGCTTAGTGTACCTGCAGAAGACTAGTTAATTTTAGAACTGAATTTTCACAAGGAAAAAAAATGCAAGTCAGTTATAGCATATAGAATTGAGAATAAAATGAGAATCAAGTTGGTTACCCCCAGAATCAGTAAGCATTAGAAAACAGCAAAGCCTTGGAAGATATGTAGTTGCTTTTATGAAGGAACTCCAAACTCTATCAGAAAATTAATAAATTTTAATGTAAAGTTGTTATTTAAGACAAATATGGATGTCAGAACAATAATGAGGGTTTATCAACAGTAATAAAGAATTTTATTCAGAAAGAATGCACATTGGCAGGGATGGAAATAAGGCAGTAAATTAGAAATAAGAGCAAAATTCAGGTTCCATTAGCTCTGAAGAAGACACATCTCTTTCAAAGATCACCAAAGGACTGAATGCTAAATGGGAGGAAGAATTGCTGGCAGCTGGATATCAGAAGGTAAGAACTGCATATAATAAAGCGAAACAATGAAAGAAGTCACTTATCTCAGAAGGAAAAATGGACTTTTTTTTTTACAGTGCTTCAAAGTATTACTATTCAGGACTTCCCTGATAGTCCAGTTGTTGAGAATCGCCTACCAATGCAGTGGACACTGGTTCAATTCCTGCTCTGGGAAGATTTCACATGTTGTGGGGCAACTAAGCCCGTGCTACATAACTGCTGAGTTCACATGCTCTAGAGCCTCTGCTTCACAAGTTACCACAATGCAAACAGAGAGTAGCCTCCACTCACTGCAACTAGAGAAAGCCTGTGTGTAGCAATGAAGACCAAAAATAAATAAATAAATACAGGCCCAAATAAATAAATAAAATGCTAAATCACCATTCAGAAGCAAGCAAGAAAAAGTAAAAAAATCAATTAGAGGATCTGAGCCTCAGACACATCTGCTGAACTAGAAATTCCCACTATATTCATGGCCTTAAATGCTAAACTGGCAGATTCCTTCTGTAAGGTATAGTTGAAAAAGTTTAACAAAAACGTCCCACCTTCAAAAATTGATGGGAAATGGAGATAAGAATCAGGAAAAAATACTGACTTTTTTAATTAATAATTTCCCTAAAGGATCAGATCATTTTTGGAGTTGAGCTGCAGTTGGTTAACCACTCAAGCCATGGCACTGCGAGTTCTAAAGTTGTACACTTCAGAGTTCAGAAATAAGAATCCATTGTAAAGGAAGGAAAGAGGCTGATTTTCTTTTAAGTACATCATCTGGTTATGAGGATATGGTGTTTAAAGGGAAAGTCAGTGTCTTCAAAGGAAGATGTGGAAAGATGCATGGTACAGAGAGTATGCCACCCACAAGGAAAACCTGGAGAAGAAAGCATGTGTGGTTATGTTAATTAAGTCTGGTCTTGTATAAGGTTTTCCAGCTTATTTGCCAGGTTGCTGAAATGGCAATACAAAGATATAATTATTGGTTTGCCCAGTGTGCATTATAGACATTTTGAGATGAAAGGAAAGCATCACAGAGATTACAAGCCTAGATACCTTAGGTCACAAACCAAAGTCCTTGCTGAGGTCAAGGACATGAGTGGGTAAAGAGGGCCCAGTGGAGACTGTGGCCATTAGTTATGTGTGCGCCTCTCATGAAATGGCAGGACATCACTTAGTTCTGGCTGATTCTTCCCTGTGCAGACCTAGCCACTGCATTGCTAGGTTTTCTAATTTCTGAAAAATGGGAAACACAGAGTTACATGTAAAATAAACTTGTTCTAATTTCTAAGAAACAGGAACGACAAAGCCATAGGTAAAATAACCTAGTTTTGTTTGGTTTTATCATTTTATTTATTTATTTATTGCACTCACTTCACACGCTAGTAAAGTAATGCTCAAAATTCTCCAAGACAGGATTCAGCAATACATGAACCGTGAACTTCCAGATGTTCAAGCTGGTTTTAGAAAAGGCAGAGGAACCAGACATCAAATTGCAAACATTCTCTGGATCATCAAAGAAATAAGAGAGTTCCAGAAAAACATCTATTTCTGCTTTATTGACTATGCCAAAGCCTTTGACTATGTGGATCATAATAAACTGGAAAATTCTGAAAGAGATGGGAATACCAGACCATCTGACCTGCCTCTTGAGAAATCTGCATGCAGGTCAAGAAGCAACAGTTAGAACTGGACATGGAACAACAGACTGGTTCCAGATAGGTAAAGGAGTACATCAAAGCTATATATTGTTACCCTGCTTATTTAACTTATACGCAGAGTACATCATGAGAAACCCTGGGCTGGAGGAAGTACAAGCTGGAATCAAGATTGCCGGGAGAAATAGCAATAACCTCAGATATGCAGATGACACCACCCTTATGGCAGAAAGCAAAGAACTAAAGAGCCTCTTGATGAAAGTCAAAGAAGAGAGTGAAAAAGTTGGCTTAAAGCTCAACGTTCAGCAAACTAAGATCATGGCATCCGGTCCCATCACTTCATGGGAAATAGATGGGGAAACAGTGAAAACAGTGGCAAACTTCATTTTGGGGGGGACTCCAAAATCACTGCAGATAGTGATTGCAGCCATGAAATTAAAAGTTGCTTACTCCTTGGAAGGAAAGTTATGACCAACCTAGACAGCATATTAAAAAGCAAAGACATTACTTTGTCAACAAAAGTCCATCTAGTCAAGGTTATGGTTTTTCCAGTAGTCATGTAAGGATGTGAGAGTTGGACTCTAAAGAAAGCTGAGCACCAGAGAATTGATTCTTTTGAACTGTGGTGTTGGAGAAGACTTTTGAGATCCCTTGGACTGCAAGGAGATCCAACCAGTCCATCCTAAAGGAAATCAGTCCTGAGTGTGCATTGGAAGGATTTTTGCTGAAGCTGAAACTCCAATACTTTGGCCACCTTATGCGAAGAGCTGACTCATTGGAAAAGACCTTGATGCTGGGAAAGATTTAGGGCAGGAGGAGAAGATGACAGAGGATGAGATGGTTGGATGGCATCACCGACTCAATGTACATGAGTTTGGGTAAACTCTGGGAGTTGGTGATGGACAGGGAGGCCTGTTGTGCTGCAGTCCATGGGTTCGCAAAGACTTAGACACAACTGAGTGACTGAACTGAACTGAATAGACAAATTTTAGAGCAATTTCAGGCTCATGGAAAAACTGAACAGAAGGTACTGAGATGTCTCATAAACCTTGCCTCTACACATATATAGATTCAAAGGTCTGATTCCTAAGGTCATCTTATAACCAGTGTGTCAAATGGCTTCTCAATTTCAAATGCCCCTCAACATCTTTTTTAAATGAATAAACTTGAATTTTTAGAGTTATTTTAGATTTACAGCAAAACTGAGGAGAGACTGAGCAGAAAGTAGAGTCTCTGTTTACATTCTGTCTCCACACACACACATAGCCTCCTCCTGATCAATGTCGCCCGCTAGAGTGGTACACCTGTTATGACTGATAAACCTACAATATTTTAAGCACAGAGTCTTTTCTTTTCTTTTGACACAGAGTATTTTCACTTCCCTAAAAGTCCTCTGTGCTTCACCTATTCAGCCATCCCTCCCCAGGACCCCATGCAACCAACCAATATTTTTACTATCTCCATACATAGTTTTACTTTTCCAGAATGTAATATAGTTAGAAGCATATAGTACATAGCCTTTTCAGATTGACTTCTTTCACTAGTAATATGCATTTAAGTTTCCTCTGTGTCTTTTCATGGTTTGACAGCTAATTTATTCTTTACCATTGAATAACATTCCTTTGTCTGGATGGATCACAGTTTATTTATCAATTCACCACTAAAGGACATCTTGGTTGCTTCCAAGTTTTGACAATTATGAATAATGCTCCTATAAACATCTATGTGCAGGTTTTCATGTAAATATAAGCTTTCAACATATTTGAGTAAATACCAAAGAATATGATTGCTGGATCATATGATAAGAGTATGTTTAGTTTTGTAAGAAACCACCAAACTGTTTCCAAAGTGGCTGTCCCATTTTGCATTCCCACCAGCAATGAATGAGTGTCCCTATTGTTCTGGATCCTCGTGAGCATTTGTTGTTGTCAGTATTCCAGATTTTGGCCATTCTAGTAGCTGTGCAGAGGTATATTGTTGTTATAAGGAGTTTTAAAATGTCCAAAGCTCTTTGGTTAAAAGATCAAAAGTGTTTATAGTGCTTAAACCTCTGGAATAATTTAATTAAGACAAGAAGGGAAAAAAGAAAGGAAGGAGGGAAGGAAAGAAGGAAGGAAGGGAGAGAGGAAGGAGGGAAAGGAAGGAGGAGGGAAGGGAGGGAGGGAGAGATGTAAGGATGGAGAGAAGATAAGAAGGAGAAAATGAAAAACAAAGAAGGAGGGTGAGAGCTACGTGAATCAAATAAACCACATCTATGGGCTACCAGAGTTCTAATTCTTCTCAATATGTCAGAGATAAGGAGCTTGGCCAGGAAAAGCAGAGCCTGGTGAAGATGATGTAGTTAAGTTATTCATAAAGCAGTGATCATGTTAGGATGCAGGCTTCCTTTTTCCCACCTCAATGCTAGAATGGCTTGTGCAGTCAGATATTTTCAGTAAATCATATTGAAATTCTTACTTTGGCAGCACACATGCTTTAGTGCTTTGCTCTCCTTAGCAGCTTGGTTGAAAAATCTCCAGATAAACTCCAGCTCCACAGCCAACATTGCTCTGGTCCATCAAATAAATCTTCTCTCAGTCTGAGAGGCAAGTTGGAAAAGAAGGTTAAACACTGATGCTTTATGGAGGTTCCAAGAGTTGGAGTCAATGCAACTGAAATCTTCACTCCGTGCTGGGTCTAATGTTTTGGAATCTATGTCTTTTCTTTCTGTTAAATATTTCCAAAGTGTTGGTGCTGAGCTGACTATAAAAGCTGCTCCAGGAATAAGATATAACAAAGATCTTAGGTTTTTCAAAGTACTCTGACAAGTACAGGAAACTTAGAGTCAAATATTCTCTGAAAGAAGCAAAATTCTAAGGAATCAGAGGCATAAAGATGCTGTATCAAATGAAAATTACAGAAGTTCAAAGGGGCAGAAGGGTGATAAAATAAATGAGAAGGGGAAAAAAGTCATATACCCAGTATAAATAGGAATTTAACACTATTAAAGAGAGTTGCTATTGTGTTAAATTATAAACAGCTCAAAAGGTTGTTTTTATTTTTAAAGAAAGAGGTCCCTCAATACAACTTCAATCATACACAGAAAAAATACATTTTAAGGCAGTAATTACACAAAAATAAGTGGGAAAAAAGTCTACAATTTGTGGTCTCTTCAATGCCATAATCACCTAGTGCCACGTGTCTAATTTTTACTCTAAAACTGGTTACTACTTGGCTCAGTGGATTTCTAAAGATTTTCAAACAATCATGATTATTTTTAAAAATCATGAGTACCATGAATTATAAATACTTGTGTCTGCTTTTATTTTATAAAGCTGTTAACTATTTTAATACATAAGAGAGTTGGGGAGGGCTCTGTTTTATAATACTGGAAGAGATTTGGTGACCCCTGGAAGCCCTGAGCACTATTTTCCACTTGGGAGCTGATGTGGTTTTTGTCATCAGCCATCTTCTTCAAAAACTGGAGATTCTGATAAAAGCAAATTCAGAGCTACACACAAATGAAAAATTCTTTCATGTGCTTTCAACCAACAGAATTTAATTAAACATCATTCATATGCTTTGCATTTTTTTAAACCAAATCTTCAACATTGTCTGTTGTAATTGACAGCTTTAGTCAATAAGATCAATGTTTTGGGTTGGGGAAGACATATGTGTAGCAATTACTATCAAAATTGAGGAAGAGAGAACCACAAAGGTCAAAGTAATTTGAGTTTGAGTTATTCTTCAATTAAGTCTGTAATTATGAAAAAAATAAGTCTGTGCTTATATATTTCAGTGTAAGTACAAACACAAGTTTCCAATAATTAAATTCATTTTTGAAATGTCATTACTACAGAAGAGAAAATAAATGAATTTATTTCAGACCTCAGGATACCTTTCATCACATTTCTCTAGCAAGGTCTTTTTATTTTCTTTCTTTCCTATTGTGGTGGCCCAAGGTCAACCTGTGTGGAAAGGATGGAACTTCCTAAGATAATTTCCAATAATGAAACTTCAATGGTCCATCATTGAAAAATTTGCCTCCTGACCACCGCACAATTTCTCAGCTTCTGTCATTAGCTCTGAACCCATGGAGACTGCTTTACTGTATGTTCTAATAATCTCCCTTGGTGGTTGGGTGGTGGTGAGGCATGTCTCATCGGACCCCCAGGGTGGTGACTGTTGTGTAGTCTCTCAGACATGTCTGACTCTTTGTGACCCCATGGACTGTAGCACACCAAGATTCCCTGTTCTTTAGCATCTACCAGGGTGACAAACATCACCTTTATACTGAAGATTCCCAAATTCACCTTTTTTAGGGAAAACCCTTCTAGGAAACTTAGGCTTATACATCTAACTGCTTTAAAGGCACCTCAAATTCAATATATCCAAATGAGCTCATTACCTCCCCATGAATACAAACATGCTTTTGCTTTTTGATAAGACTACCAAGAACAACTATCCACTGAATTGCTCAAAACATAAATCTGGTTGCGAGGATTGGCTCTAATCTCGCTTCTTCTCCTTCTATCCAATCAATTATGCATTTATGTTTTATTAAGCATCCCTAGGTGATATAATTTCTTAAATTTTCTCCATTCTCACATTGAAAGACACCATGATATGTTTCTAGGATTATTGCCATATCCTCTTACTTGGATCTGCTACTCCATTTTTAAAATCCCCCCTACAAATAATTCATTTCTATAAGCAGATTGACCTTTAAATTATGTAATACTGACCATGCTCATTTGCTAAAACATATCAGTAGTTCCTCATGTTCTTAGGTAAACTCCAAAACCTACATGGCTTACAATGGGACTGCCCTTACCATCTATCTCAAGGATACAAGGCCATGGACAAATGTTCCCTTATAATCACTGCCTCAATTACAAATTTATTTCAACTAACAAACCTTGGTGAATTTTGATTAAACTATTATATTGTTTTAATGAGCTTTTACTGTGTACATCTTAGCTGTACTCTGACAGGTCCAGGGATTACTGCAACTGTACATGGCTTCACAAAGACCACAGCAAAATACCACTTTCAGCAACAGAGGTCCCCAAAGGAGAAAGTGATAGCACACTCTATCACTAAACATGAAAAGTTTAGTATTAAAGTATAATTTAATATACTGTTTCCATTAGTATGCTGCTTCCAATAGTATTTTTCCATTAGATACTTCCATTAGTATCTTTATTTATATATAGCTGTGCTGGGTCTTTGCTGCTGCACAGGCTTTTCTCTAGTTGTAGAGAGCAGGGGCAGCTCTGTAGATGCAATGCACAGGCTTCTTTCTCATTGTGGTGGCTTTTCTTGCTGCAGAGCACAGGTTCTAGGGTGCCCAGATTTCAGTAGTTTTGGCTCCCAGGCTCTAGAGCACAGGCTCAATAGTTGTGGTGCACAGACTTAGCTGCACCCCGGCTTGTGGAATCTTCCCGGATTAGGGATCAAATCCATGTCTCCTACATTGGCATGCAGATTCTTACCAGTGAGCCACTAGGGAAGCCCCCATTAGTATTTCTAATCTTTACCTTATCTCAAGCTCCTCTTCTTTTCTTCAGAAGTTGAGTAGGACCACTCAGTTGCCTTCTATGTTAAAACAAAAACAAAAACAAAACCAACCTCACACACACACAAAGTAACCTCCCCCAATGTCTTAGTCTATTTGGCTGCTATAGCAAAACACTATTGACTGAGTGGCTTATAAATAACAAAAAATTTATTCTGGAGGCTGGAAAGTCCAAGATTGGAGTACCAACAGATTTGGCTTGCTTTCTGATGCAGGCACTTTCTAAAACAGCTTGTTTGTGTCTCTGATCACAGATGATTAGCTTCTGAAAAATAGCTCCAAATTAAAACTGAGATTTGTTAAAATAGATATAAGGAGGTTTTGTAGGAAAAAATGCCATATTGACTATCCAAAGAAAATACTACCTTTTCTTGGCTGCTTTAATCCTGAGAGTCTAAAACCCCATGTATTTTGTCCCATGATGCATGGAGACACAACTTGATTGGAATCCAAGACATCTCCATAATCTTTAAAAATTCCTTTTTTTTTCCCCAAAACAAGGATTACTTTATACAGGGACCAATAGTCTATGGGTGATGTGGTGATCCACCCAGGGAAGTTTGAGAAATGGAATATTTCTATTCTCTAGCCTTGATAGCAGATGGAGATAAAAAATTTTCATGGCTTTTGGGCAGCCAAAGTTCACTTCTGCCCACAAACTGACACTCTAAATGACTTGATGATGAAACAAATAAGGCACCCAGACTTACTATTTAAAAATGAAATTCTTCTGCACAAATATGGAGTGTGTTAGCCTTTTGTACTGCAGCTTTACACGAGTTTTAACCCCTGCTTTAAAAAAAAAAAAGATGAACTATGTAAATTGCTTAAATAAAAATAAACCCGTGTTTACTGAGTGCTTTAAGTTAGTGTCCATAAAATGTTTTTCTGTAGAGAGTACAGTTGATCTCTCAACAACACAAGCCAGATGGTGGTCAGATGCCAGACATATCCAAACATGACCCCAAATGTAACTTTGCTGTTTCTGTGGCTAAACTTGAATTACTGCTTTCTATGCTTTATTTAACCTAGGCTTTAAGCTTGCAAGTAATGGTAATCTGTGTTCTCAAACTGCATGAATGGAAGTCCCCAGGACTGTCTGCGTGGCACAGACTATAAGCACATGGGGCTGATAAGTTCCCAGGGGAGAAACAGTAGTGAACCAGGGCCTTAATTGGAATTGTATTATAATGTGATAAAACATATGATGATTTATTTCAAAACATTGATTCTTGATCAAAGTTCAGGACATCTGTGAATGTAAATCCCTTTACTTACGATCTTTTAGGAACTCTTTCAGTATTCTTGTCTGGGGAACTCCATGGACAGAGAATCCTGGCAGGCTACAACCCATGGGGTCCCAAAGAGTTGGACACAACTGAGCTACTAACACTTCCACTTTCAAAGTCCATATGCAGGTAGATTGACAATTCAATGACCCACTCTAGAATTATTTTTCTTAGTAGTGAATTTGAGATCCTAAACTGATTTATAAATCAACATCCCCTCAAAAAGGAAAATTAACATTCATATGTTACCTGCAAGATGTCAAAATCCTCATTGTCTAAAGTTATACTGTCTTCCTTTTCTCTTTTAATGAATATAGCTTCTCCTTGAACTTTTTTATATAAACTTATTTACAGAAAAATGTAAAAGAGAAAATTTTGCAAAATAAAATGTAAAATAGAAAAATGTAAAATTTTGAATTATGTCCATTTTGACTATTACAGATAGGAAACAATTAGTAGTTGTCCAACAAAGACAATGATGTTACATATGTAGAGCTTGTTATTGTGTTATATTCCTAAATTCTAAAAATTATTGTTAACTGAGAGAGGCAGGAGATGTAAAAACATCATGATCAATGTAATACACCACATTAACAAATTAAAAAATAAAAATCACATGATTATCTCAATAGATGCAGAGAAAGCCTTTGACAAAATTCAACATCCATTTATGATAAAAACCCTCCAAAAAGCAGGAATAGAAGGAACATACCTCAACATAATAAAAGCTATATATGACAAACCCACAGCAAACATTATCCTCAATGGTGAAAAACTGGAAGCATTCCCCCTGAAATCAGGGACAAGACAAGGGTGCCCACTCTCACCACTACTATTCAACATAGTTTTGGAAGTTTTGGCCACAGCAATCAGAGCAGATAAAGAAATCAAAGGAATACAGATTGGAAAAGAAGAAGTAAAACTCTCTCTGTTTGCAGATGACATGATCCTCTATATTGAAAACCCTAAAGACTCTACGAGAAAATTACTAGAGCTAATCAGTGAATATAGCAAAGTTTCAGGATACAAAATCAACACACAGAAATCCCTGGCATTCCTATACACTAACAGTGAGAAATCAGAAAGAGAAATTAAGGAAACAATCCCATTCACCATCGAAACAAAAAGAATAAAATACTTAGGAGTATTTCTACCTAAAGAATCAAAAGACTTGTATATAGAAAACTATAGAACACTGATGAAAGAAATCAAGGAGGACACAAACAGATGGAGAAATGTACCGTGCTCATGGATTGGAAGAATCAATATAGTGAAAATGAGTATACTACCTAAAGCAATCTATAGATTCAATGCAATTCCTATCAAGCTACCAGAGGTCTTCTTCAAAGAATTAGAACAAATAATTTCTCAATTTGTATGGAAATACAAAAAACCTCGTATAGCCAAAGCAATCTTGAGAAAGAAGAATGGAACTGGCGGAATCAACCTACCTGACTTTAGGCTATACTACAAATCCACAGTCATTAAGACAGTATGGTACTGGCACAAAGACAGAAACATAGATCAATGGAACAGAATAGAAAGCCCAGAGATAAATCCACGCATCTATGGACACCTTATCTTTGACAAAGGAGGCAAGAATATACAATGGAGAAAAGACAACCTCTTTAACAAGTGGTGCTGGGAAAACTGGACAGCCACTTGTAAAAGAATGAAACTAGATCACTTTCTAACACCATACACAAAGATAAACTCAAAATGGATCAAAGATCTAAGCATAAGACCAGAAACTATAAAACTCCTAGAGGATAACATAGGCAAAACACTCTCTGCTATAATCCAAAGCGGGATACTCCATGACCCACCTCCCAGAATATTGGAAATAAAAACACGAATAAACAAATGGGACCTAATTAAAATTAAAAGCTTTTGCACAACAAAGGAAACTATAAGCAAGGTGAAAAGACAGCCTTCAGAATGGGAGAAAATAATAGCCAATGAAGCAACAGACAAACAATTAATCTCAAAAATTTACAAACAACTCCTGCAGCTCCATTCTAGAAAAATAAACAACCCAATTAAAAAGTGGGCCAAAGAACTTAACAGACATTTCTCCAAGGAAGATATAAAAATGGCTAACAAACACATGAAAAGATGCTCAACATCACTCATTATCAGAGAAATGCAAATCAAAACTACAATGAGGTACCACTTTACACCAGTCAGAATGGCTGCCATCCAAAAGTCTACAAGCAATAAATGCTGGAGAGGATGTGGAGAAAAGGGAACCCTCTTACACTGTTGGTGGGAATGCAAACTAGTACAGCCACTATGGAAAACAGTGTGGAGGTTCCTTAAAAAGCTGCAAATAGACCTGCCATATGACCCGGCAATCCCACTGCTGGGCATATACACCGAGGAAACCAGAATTGAAAGAGCCACGTGCACCCCAATGTTCATCGCTGCATTGTTTACAATAGCCAGGACATGGAAGCAACCTAGATGCCCATCAACTGACGAATGGATAAGAAAGCTGTGGTATATATACACAATGGAATATTACTCAGCATTAAAAAAAAATTCATTTGAAGCAATTCTACTCAGATGGACGAAACTGGAGCCCATTATCCAGAGTGAAGTAAGCCAGAAGCAAAAACAACAATACAGTATATTAACACATATATATGGAATTTAGAAAGACAGTAATGAGAACCCAACATGGGAGACAACAAAAGGAACGCAGATGTATAGAATAGACTTGTGGACTTTGTGGATGAGGGTAAGGGTGGGATGAGATGGGAGAAGGGCATTGAAGCATGTTAATTGTCATGTGTCTAATCAATCGCCAGCCCAGGATTGATGCTCGGGACTGGTGCAGCGAGATTTCCCGGGGGGGAGGGAGGAGGGAGGGGGGACCCGGAGGGGAAGCATATGTAAACCCATGGTGATATCATGACAATGTATGGCAAAAACAATAATAAAAAAATAAATAAATAAAAAAATAAAAAATAAAAAAAAAAACATCATGATTCAGTAACAGTCTTCTAAAGAACTGGGTTTTATCTCAGTACAAGTACACAAATACACAATCATAACAAATAGTACAAGTACACAGCCTGGATTTTCATCCTAATACCAGATTCTAAGAGTATCCTCAAACTACACTCACACTAATAGGCTATGGTTTGAAAAATAAAGCCATAGAACACTATTACTTGAATGAAATTTCAGAAAAATATCCAAATATACAATATTTTGTTTTACATCTGTGTGTTTCTTCAAGGCTTCATATTTTCCCCTCAAAATCCTTCTCAACCAGATGTCTATTCGTGAGCAAGGCTCTCAGCTTAACAGGTGATTTATTGTTGTTCAGTCGGTAAGTCATATCAGACTATTTTCAACCTCATGGACTGCAGAATGCCAGGCTGCCCTGTCCTTCATGCTCTCCCAGAGTATGCTCAAATGCATTTCCACTGAGTTTAGGGATGCCATCAAACTACCTCACCTCTTTTGCCCCCTTCTCAATCTTTCCCAACATTAGAGTCTTTTCCAATAGGTCAGCTCTTCGCATCAGGTAGCCAAAGTATTGGAGCTTCAGTTTCAGCATCAGTCCTTCCAATGAATATCCAGGGTTCATTTCCTTTAGAATTGACTGGTTTGATCTCCTTGCTGTCCAATGGACTCTCAAGAGTTTCCTCCAGGACCACAGTTTGAAAGCATTTCAGTCTACTTTATGATCCAACTCTCAGATCAGTACATGACTCCTGGAAAAACCATAGCTTTGACTAGACAGACCTTTTTCCATAGTGATGCTTCTGCTTATTAATATGCTATCTAGTTTTCTCACAGCTTTTCTTCTAAGGTGCAAGTGTTTTTTAATTTCATGGCTGCAGTCACAGTCTGCAGTGATTTTGGAGCCAAAGAAAATAAAATCTGTCACTGCTTTCACTTTTCCCTCATCTATTTGCCATGAAGTGATGGGACAAGATGTCATGATATTAATTTTTTCAATGTTGAGTTTTAAGCCAGATTTTTCACTCTCCTCTTTCACTTTCATCAAGAGGTGCTTTAGTTCCTCCTAGCTTTCTGCCATTAGAGTGGTATCATCTGCATAGCTGAGGTTACTGATATTCCTCCGAGGAATCTCCATTTCAGCTTGTGAATCATCCAGCCTGGCATTTCAATGATGTACTCTGCATATAAGTTAAACAAGCAGGGTGACAATACACAGTCTTGATGTATTCCTTTCCCAATTTGGAATCAGTCTGCTGTTCCATGTCCAGTTCTTCCTGTTGCTTCTTGACCTGCATACAGGTTTCTCAGGAGGGAGGGTAAGGTGGTCTGATTTCCCATCTCTTTAAGAATTTTCCACAGTTTGTTGCGATCCACACAGTCAAAGGCTTTCATGTAGTCAGTGAAGCAGAAGTTTTTCTCAAATTCCCTTGCTTTCTCTATGAGCCAACAGATGTCCACAATATGATCTCTGGTTCCTGTTTTTTGTAAATCCAGCTTGTACATCTGGAAGTTCTCACTTCACATGCTGTTGCATACTAGCTTGAAGGATTTTGAGCATTACCTTGCCAGCATGTGAAATGAATGTAATTGTATGGTAGTTTGAATATTCTTTGCCTTGCCCTTCTTTGGGACTGAAATGAAAAGTGACCTTTTCCAATCCTGCAGCCACTGCAGAGTTTTTCAAATTTGCTGACATAGTGAGTGCAGCACTTCAACAGCATCATCTTTTAGGATTTTAGACAGTCACCTGGAGTTTCATCACCTCCACTAGCTTTGTTCACAGTAATGCTTCGTTAAGGCCCATGTGACTTCACACTCCAGTATTTCTAGCTCTAGATGAGTGATCACACCATCGTGGTTATCCAGGTCATTAAGACCAAAAAAAGGTCTTCTGTTCTTCTGTGTCTTGAGTTCTTCTGTGTACTCTTGCCATCTCTTATTCTCCAGGCAAGGACTCTCCAGGCAAGAATACTGGAGTAGGTTGCCATTCCCTCCTCCAAGGGATCTTCCTGACTCAAGGATTGAACCTGGGTCTCCCTCTTTGCAGGAAAATTCTTTACAGTCTGAACCACCAGGGAAGCCAATAACAGGTGATTAAAAGGGGGAATAAAGGCTTTGCTAAAGTTTAAAACACTCTTATTCATTTTAAAGATGCCAGAGAAGAGTTTTAAAGAATGTCCTTGTTCTGCACTTATTTATATTTAAGAGACCCTTAGCAAAGAAAGGGCTTCCCTTTTGGCTCAGCTGGTAAAGAATCCACCTGCAATGTGGGAGGCCTGGGTTTGATGCCTGAGTATTCTGCATTCTGGCCTAGAGAATTCCATGGACTATACAGTCCATGGAGTCACAAAGAGTCAGACACAACTGATGACTTTCACTTCACTTCACTTAGCAAAAAAAAAAAAAAAAAAAACAGCTCACAAAGGAGTACCTAACTCTATTCCTTTATCTCTTGAGAGTTAAAAATGTACATTAACCTTTCAGAGGCTTCAGGAAGTCCTGCCATGGGAAAACTGGTTTGGCTTTAAAATGGGAGTCTCATATTTTCAAACACCAATACTTATTAATGTGGCATTGTATATTGGGAGAACTGTCAGGAACAATAAAGTTGAAGTGGGAAAAATTGTTTTCAAACTATGCAGAAGTATCCAAAGCTCAATATATCACCATGACCACAATCATAAGGTACTTTCCAGTTTATAAAGCACTTGCATATGCACCATCTCATTTTATCCTATAAATATCTTAGGATCTAGAAAAGGCCATTATTAATAACACTCAATTTGAAGATGAAGTAACTAAAGTTTACAAAACTTGAGTGAGGGCTCAAGTTCCTGCGAAGATGAATAAGCAGTTCCACTCTGCCTCTCCAACTGAATGCTACCAAAAGCCCTTGGCAGAATGTGTGAATGACCACACAAGAACTCTAAGTAAATGGTAGCAGGTGGCTTGGGAAGAAAAGCAGAACACAATGTACAAGCAATCAGTGGGAAGTGTCCTTGTTCTGTTCTTTTTTCATGCATTTGCCCTTGTATTTGAGTCAGTTAGAGTCCCAGAATAGTGTACCAGGTATGGAGAAAAAGCATTTCAAGAGAAATTCATCTTCTTTTGTTCTTAGGGTTGGGAAGTGTAGCCTCTAGAAGACAGAGAAAGTGGAGGAAATTCCCTCAAGTTTCCCTCTTTCTCTCTCAGCTTTGCTTCCAGCAAGCCCCACTCCTGAAGCTTCAACCCTGTGGTAGAGGGGGCAGTGGCAGGCAGGTGGGGACCTGAAGAGAGGAGAATCCTGCTCACCAACCAGAGAAACCATGTGATCCAAAGATCATGAAGGAAAATCTCCATTTATTGTCTCTGTCCTCCCACCACTCGCATCTAGAAGAAGAAGCAAGCTCAGGACGCACATGCAGGTCAAAAAGACCTTGGTCAAGAAGGAAGGATTTGGGGAGGGAGACTGTCTGGGGAATCACTACAGAGAAGATTTAGCTCAAGAAAAGGACCTCAAAACATTTTATTTGAATCCTTTGACTCATCCCTGAGCTGAATAGTATATATGACCATAAACAGTAAACCAGTAGCTTTGAGAATGGAAATATGAGGTAGACTACACTCAGACTTCAGACTGGCCCCCAGGAGGCACACATGCAGTAGAGAACTGAATAACATTGCAAAGATTTTGAGAAGTATACTGACATTTGAACTACAGTCCACATAAGGCATATTAGAAATTGCAGCCAGCACCTAACTAAGCTAATTGCTTGCTAAAACAAAACAGTAACAACAACAAAAAAGCATTCTCCATAGGATCTAATCAAGATCCAGATCCTCATAGACTAATATCAAAATATCCAGCATTCAGTCTCAAACTTTTCAATACATAAAAAAATCAGAAACATCTGACTAATTACCAAGGGAAGGAAATCAACAGACATTAATCTAATATGAATAAGATGTTGAATTAGCTGACAAAGACTTTACAGAAGCTATTATGAAATGTTCAAAGAAGTAACAATAAACATTCTTAAAACAAATGCAAAGATAGAGCCAAATGGAAATTTTCAAGCTGAAAAATATAATCATCAAATAAAAGAAAATTTACTAGATGAGCTCAATAGTAGAATGAAGACAAGAGAAGGAGTCAATGAACTTGGATGCAGATCAGTAAAAATTATTCAATTTGATAGTTGGAAAATTGAAAGGAACTGAAAGAAAAATGAACAGAGTATGAAGAACCTGAAGAAAATATCAGAAAGTCTAACATTTGTGTTTCGGGGGTTTCAAAAAGAAAAGAGAAAGATTGTTGCACAGAAAACCTATATATATTAAGAAATAATGTCTAAAAACTTTTCAACTTTGCTAAAGATATACATTTGCAGATTCAAGAAGTTAGCAAACCCCTAATAGGAAAACTCAAAGAATTCTATGCTGATACATATCATGATCAAATTGATGAAAATCAAAGATAAAAATCTTGAAAATATTTACAGAAAAATAAAGCTTCACATATAGGAGGATAACTATTCAAATGATTGTAGATTTATCATCAAAAAGAAGGCAGGGGAACAAAAAAATATAGTGCTTATAGTGCTATTGCACTATAAGAAAAGAACTTTCAACCTATAATTCTTTCAGTAAAAATAACTTAAATTCATAATTTAAAAGGAAATAAAGATATTCCCAAATGAATAGAAATAAGAGAATTTATCACCAGAAAGCCTGCTATAAAAGTATTGCAAAAGAGTATTACAAGTATTGAAAAACTTTTCAGGTGAAAGGAAAAGATACTAGAGAGAAATATGGACTTTGGGGAATAAAAGAAGAGCAAAACAAATTGTAAACATTGAATAAATAAACAGAGTATTTTACCTTAAAGTTATTTAAAATGATTCTCTAAGTTTTTAAATGGTTGAAAGTAAAAATTATAACATTGGCTGGTGGATTATTCACAACTAAATTATAAAGGAAGATACAATGGTAAGGTTTCTACAGTAGACTAGAAATGGTAAAATATTCATTCTAAGTAGACTGTGAAAACTTAAGTATGCATATTTAATACTTAGAGTAACCATTAGAGAAATATACAAAAAGACATATTAAAATAAATTTATAAAACTAAAGGTAATACTTACAATATTCAAATAACCCCAAAGAAGGCACAAGCAGTGGGATCAAAAATAGAAGGGAAAAAGAAAACAAAAAATAAAATGGTAGACGTCTCTAAACATATCAATATTTAATTTAAAGACAAATGATTTACACACTCTAGTTAAAAGACAGATCTGTCCGATTGGGAAGAGGGTAACAAATATATACGGTCTGTAAGAATTCCACTTTAAATATAATGATATTGGTAGATCAACAAGGAAAAGGATGGTAGTATATAATCACTAGTCAGAGGAAAACTAGAATATATTATTACCAGACAAAATTAACCTCAGAGCCAAGAAACTTGCCAGAAATACAGAAGGATATTGCTAATTATAAAAGAGTTAATATGTTAATAAAACATAACAATACTAAATATATAACTAACAACAGAGTTTCAAAATACTTAAAGCAAAAATGGATAGACATGACAAGAAAAACATACCAGTCCTATTGGATTTCAGCACTCCTTTCTCAGGAATCCTAAGGATACAGAAGAACTGAACAACCCATCAAACAAATGAACAAACTGACATTTATGGAACAGGTCACTCAACAACAGCAGAATACTCATTCTTTTCATGTGCACATAGAACATTCACCTTGATAGACTCCATCATGAATCATAGTACAAACATTAACAAGTTTAAAAGAATGGTAATTATACAATCATGTTCTCTGATCATAAATTTATCATATATTTATCATATGATTCAGCAATCCCACTCAGCTATTTATTGTAAAGAGATATAAACTTATATGTACATTAATGCTTATAGACATTTTATTCATAATCACCTAACACTAAAAATAACTTAAGTGCCCTTCAATAAGTCAATGGATTTAAAAGTAATCATTCTTCTACTAATGGGTTACTATTGTAAATACTACTAACTACTATTAGTATACTACTGTATACAATAAAAAGAAGCATGCAACACTAAAGATGAATCCCAGAGACATTATGTTGAGTGAAAGAAGTTAGTGGCCAAAGATTACAGGCTGTATGTGTCCAGAAATATGAAAACCTAAAAAAAAAAGCAAATGTATTTGGAAGAAGAACAGATTAGCTGATGCCAGAAATCCAGAAGAGGGGGAGGTTTTAACTATTTGAGCTTTTGTCCTGCTCCAAGGGAGGTTTCTGTCCTCCCTGAGCTTGCCTTAGGACACCTGTGTTATATGTTACCTTTGACAGGTGTACCACCCAGTCAAACTCCCCACCTGGCACTGTCTCACAATGGGTTGCTCCAGAAGCAAGAGACCCTCAGGGCTCACCTCTCACCTCACAGGGTCAGTGAAAAAATGATCTTAGAGAGATGGGAATATCAGGCACCTTACCTGCCTCCTAAGAAACCTGTATGCAAGTCAAGAAGCAACAGTTAAAACTGGACATGGAACAACAGGCTGGTTCTAAACTGGGAAAGGCATACGTCAAGACTGTATATTGTCACCCTATTTATTTAGCTTATATGCATGAGAAATGCCATACTGGGTGAAGCACAAGCTGGAAGCAAGATTGCCAGGAGAAATATCAATAACCTCAGAGATGCAGATGACACCACCTTATGGCAGAAAGTGAAGAGAAACTAAAGCACCTCTTGATGAAAGTGAAAGTGGAGAATGAAAAATCTAGCTTAAAACTCAACATTCAAAAAACTAAGATCATGGCATCCAGTCCCATCACTTCATGGCAAATAGATGAGGAAACAAGGGAAACAGTGACAGACTTTATTTTCTTGGGCTCCTAAATCACTGCAGACAGTGACTGCAACCATGAAATTAAAAGATGCTTGCTCCTTGGAAGAAAAGCTCTGTCTAGTCAAAGCTATGGTTTTTCCAGTAGTCATCTATGTATGTGAGAGTTGAACCATAAAGAAAGCTGAGTGTCGAAGAATTGAGCTCTTGAACTGTGGTGTGGGAGGAGACTCTTGAGAGGCCCTTGAACTGTAAGCAGATACAACCAGTCAATCCTACAGGAAATCATCCCTGAATATTCATTGGAAGGACTGATGCTGAAGCTGAAGCACCAAAACTTTGGCCACCTGATGTAAAGAGCGGACTCACTGGAAAAGACGCTGATGCTGGGAAAGATTGAAGGAAAGGAGAAGGGGATGAAGAGGATGAGCTGGTTGGATGGCATCACCAACTGAATGGACATGAATTTGATCAAGCTCTGGAAGTTGGTCATGGACAGAGAAGCCTGGCATTCTGCAGTTCATGGGGTCACAAAGAGTCGGACATGACTGAGCGACTGAACTGATCTCAACTGAACAATTACAATGGTTTTAACTATTACAAAAGTTTAACTAATAGAAAGGAATAAAAGAAAAACATTGTGTGATGTAATGCTCTATTCCATATCCTGATTTTGGTGATTGTTACAAGAATTTATACGATGTTAAATCTTACAGAACTGTACATCAAGGAAAAGGAAAGTTTAAAAATAACCTCAAGTGACTTGCTGGAGACTATGTGGCAATTATATGATGAATCAGAAGAAGAGCAGATTAGATACTTTTGCCCTGGGCCTTCAAATATTTATTGAAAGAAATGAATTGATAAATGAAACAGCCACTACTTGAGTAGGTCACAATAGTTATTTGGTAGTATAGTTGACCCTTGAACAACACTGGTGTGAACTCCATGGGTTCACTTATTCATGGATATTTTTTCAATAGGTACCAGAGTAGAACTCAATCTGTGGTTGGTTGAATCTGTGGATGTAGAATAGATGACAGTGAGGCCTAGTAGTCTCACCCCAGCATGTTTCCTCAATGGCAAAGATGAAAGGGCAAGTGGAAACATAAAAGGACCCTTAGAACTGGCACATCACCACTTCCATGTTATTCTTTTGCTAAAGAAAGTCATATTGCTTTACCTAAACTGAAGGATAAAGAAATATACTTGGAACCTTTAGGAAGAGAATTATGGCAGAGTATGGAAGCAGGATGGATAGTTGAAAGGAATGAAGTATTATTTAAAGCACTAAAAATTATTATCACAATTTAAAAAATTAATGTATACTTGACCCCTTGAACAAAGCAGAAATTAGAGGCACCAACCTCATGAGGTCCTAAATCCTAGTAAGACTTAATAGCCAGCCAATCTGAATCCTAACCTGTATGCCAGGCAGGAGAGGAAGATTTGGTCCTTAGGTTGGGAAGATCCCCTTGAGAAGGAAATGTCAACCGATTCCAGTATTCTCCCATGGACAGAGAAGCCTGGAGGGTCATAGTCCATGGGGGTCACAAAGAATCAGACATGACTGAAGAGAAGGCATGGCATGGAAAGCAAAACTGTGGCTAATTCACTTCAATGTACGGCAAAAAACCACCACAATACTGTAAAGTAATTAGCTTCCAATGATAATAAATTAATTAATTAAAAGAAAAACACTGAATCTCTAGGTGAAGATCTAGTACATAACAGAAATAGAAAAACATTTAAGTAGGTGGGGAGTGAAAAATGCCTTTGTGGCAATATAAACAGAACTTTGTATCAATAACCTATTCTTTCTTCTTTTGTCTTGGCTATAAAAACTGCACAGTAAGTTCTATGAGCAACTGCAATAAACTTCTCAGCACGTCCTCTAAATGTTTCCTCACTTCTTGTGCCTCCGTTTTATTGGTATTAACATTATTCCTCTGGACTATCCCCAATTCATTCTAAGTGGGTATGAAAGAGACTATGAACATCAGTGCATGATACCTTAGCTTAAGAACTAGTGCCTTCAAAACTGTACATCATGATTACTATCACCAATATATTCAATATTCCAAGAATAATAGGGGTTGCTCCTGACCTTTTAAATAAAGGGCCAATAACATGGATTTTACAAAACTGTAATTCACTGCACTGCAATACTCAGGCAATCTTAACAACTTTGATGAAAAAAAAATCTTTGCCAAATGACCCAGAGATACAAATTTAAATAACTGTGGTTGTTCCTCTTAACTCTTACTCAACACTGATTAATTTCAGATGCATCAGACTCAAATGTTTCTGCTGCCAAACTTTCTAAATATTCCTTTTAACAGCTGATATCAAAAGTTAAAGGAATAAAAAGTAGTTTAATTTGGATATACCTTAAAACTGAGCCAACTAACATAGGATTAATGTTTGTTTCATTTGGAAGGATCTTAAATTTGGAAAAAATATTCTTGTATCCCTTGATTACTGGCCTATGTCATTTGCCAAGAATGATCATACAAGTTTATTCATAGTAAGGTGGTAGGATGCTTCTTACATACCACAATTGTACAGCACACGCATGATGATGTTATGCATAAACCCAACAATATAAGAAATATTAAACTGAAATTAATCTTTATACTTTTTAAAATTCCTTTTTAAACTTTCTAAACATTTTATAAACAGTTTAGTAATTTTAATGTTCTAGTTTTGTGGAAGATAGTTGAAGATTGACCTTACAAAATTGCACTTGGAAATTCTAGGACTCCTATTATTAAAGATGATTAGGTTGATACAGAGCAAAAGTTTTGCATTCAAATAAAAAACTGCATTTACATACAGATTGAGAGAATCTTCATTTAAGATCAAAACTGATTAGTATACATTCAAAATCACTGAAGCACTTAAAAAAATACCTCTACTTGGACCTTACCCCTAGAGATTCTAGTTTCTTCGGTTTGAGTTAAGATATTAGTATCAGCATTTTTTAGATGCTGCCCCAGGTGATTTTAATGTGCAGCCTATGTTAAAAAACACTAATATGGTATTTTCCTTTAAATCTTTGGGTAAGACCCCCATCAAAGATGATAAAATCTTAGGTTTTCTATCTAGAAATACAGGGACCAGATCAAAGAGGCAATCAGAATCAGGTTTCCACTGACACACTGTCAAGTGTAATGTTGACAAAGGAGAGAGAAGAAGGGAGTCACAGATGACAGATGCTGAGATGACTGAGAAAAACCTGAAATGCTTATCTTGGAAAGCATTTGGGAAAACTGCAAATCAAATCTATAATATCAGATACAATGATATTATATTGTATCAGGTATAGGCATATAAGAGACACCTAATAAACATGCACTAAATGAAGTTTCCAAGTACATTCTGGATGATCATCAACAAGGGGAACGTGGAAAGGATTTGCCTAGGGTGATAACAGGAAAGAGACTGGAATACCTGGCTTTTAAGACCACTCCAATCCAGAGATTCTATTGTTTGTTGGTAAGAGCCCATCAAAGACACCAAGTCATGTCTAGCTTTTTGCAGGGCCATGGACTGCAGCATACCAGGCTTCCCTGTCTCTCACCATCTCTCAGAGTGGCCACGATCATATTCTATTGTTATATGATACAAATTAAATCCCTAAACCCTAAAATAACTCTAGGTTTTAATTATTTTAAAATTAACACATACCTAAATCTATCTTCTTCAAATATGTATCTTTTCCTCAAACATATGATTGGCATATTAGGTAAAAAATAAGCCATCTTGCAAGCCTTGAAAACTCAGTGGATTTTTTTCTTCAATTGAAGTATAGTTGATTTACAATGTTGTTAATTCCTGTTATACAGCAAAGTGATTTGGTTATACATAAATGTATTTACACACATTCTTTTTTAAATATTCTTTTCTATTATGTTTTATCATATGATTTTTTTAAACTGCTTTACAGTGTGATTTGACATGTAAACTTTTTTTCTCATACCTCTCTGTTGTGGATCTGACACTTCTTACTAGAGACTCCCTTCCAAATAGTGATTCGGGATCCAGACACTTCAGTATATATGCTTCAAGGGTAGCTATGAAGGGCTCTTAAAGATTTGGCCGTGAAGTGATCCACATCACTTCTGCTCATAGGCCAGTAGCCAAAAACAGTCATAAGGCCCCACCTAACCATGAGTGGGTGGAAAATCTGGGAAGCACATGGATATTCAGGGAAAAGAAAGTAATCATCACAAATGTAAACCATCACTGAGGATTTATATTCTGGGCTACAAGCATCTGAACTCTCCAATTAATCATGTCACATAGACAAGCTCTCATTCTGCACATCTTGTTCTGTCCTCATTTTAGACCTTAAAAAAAAATAATGAAACACTGGAATAAACATTTGCAAGCAAGTCTGCTGAAGGATGAAACTGTTTGAAAAACAGTACGTACATATGCTTATCTCCAAAATATAATCTGAAATTTTAAGACCAAAACAAATGTCCCAAATTAGAAGTTATAACCTTTGTAATTAACAAAGTTAGATGGGGCTTAATGTCCATTTTTCATATCCTCCTTTTGAGCTAGAATTAGTCATTATAACTCCTCGATCTCATTGTTCTCTCCCATGTCTTTCTCACTTTACACACTTGATTTCACTGTTGCCCTTTAAACATCTCAGATCTGCCAGATCCTTTGCCAATTTTAAACAGTTCAAAATATATACTCCATATTTGTATAAAAATACTTTTCCCCAAGTCTATTTTATTCAAACTATTACTGACATGTCGTCAAGAAGTTTCTAAATTTTGTTTTTTCTTTCTGACATTATCCACATTACAGCTCTTCCAAAAAATTCAGTTTTTGAATAAATGCATATAGGTTCATACTTTTGAAATTATGAAGTTTTAATTAATTCCATTATTGATCACATTTCTAGCACCATACTGAATAGATGTTAAAATGGTGTTAAAATCAACAAGACACATCCAGTGAGCAGTGCAATCTGTAACTATGGTAACAACATTAGTTTCAGTGAAAATACACCTCAAGGACACACTTTTCTTAGCATTTGGAAATCCAGTCTTCACATATTTCTACTTCAGAACAATTTCTTAAAGTGTGATGATAGAATAGAGAGTTTTTAGTCAGTATATCCTGGAGTAGGAAATGGCAACCCACTTCAGTATTTTTGCCTGGAAAATTCCAAGGACAGAGGAGACTGGTAGGCTATAGTCCAGGAGGCTGCAAAAGAGTTGGAAACAACTGAGCGATTGAACACAAGCATGAGTCAGTATATAGATATAATGCTTTTGCATTTTACTAAAAACGGTCTTAAGATGTATAAAACCAAATTCATTCAATTCAAAATACTTACTGAAAGGCTAATACAACATATGACTACCAAGCAGGTTACTCATAAACTGACCACTCCCTGTCTCCGTCTTTTCACATGGGATGTTGAGGATAACAGTGGTATGGATTTCTTTTTATAACATCTTAATACTTTGTACATTACTCTGTCCAACTTGGAGCCACCTATGTATACTTTTATTCAAGAACAGATTGTACAGTCTTTCTCAAGTCTACCTCATATATCATAGCCAAAGAACACACAGATTTCTTTTTTATTTTGGGTCTGTTAAATTGAAAACTATTTCCTTCAGGGATCATTTTGATTCAAATACAAAATCTCAGACATAAAACCAACTCCCAATTACTCATTCACACATACAAGTACCTACTGTATGCCAGGCTACAAGCTAAGTTTTAAAACTGAAAAGATTGGATAAGGACAAGTCCCTTCTGTCAGAAGCTTATGACTGGGCTTTCCTGGTGGCTCAGTAGTAAAGAATCTGCCTGCCAAGGTAGGAGACACAGGTTTGATCCCTGGTCAGGAAGATCTCACATGCCATGGAACAGCTAAGCCCATGCACCACAATTGTTAAGCCTGTGCTCTCGAGCCCAGGAGCCGAAACTACTGAAGCCTGCATGCCCTAGAGTCAGTGTTCAACAAGAAGAAAAGCCACCAAAATGAGAAGCCCACACACAGCAACTAGAGTATCCCCTGCTTGCTGCAACTAGAGAAAAGCCCATGCAGCAAAGAAGACCTAGCATAGCCAAAAATAAATAAATAAAATTATTTAAAAAAAATAACAAAAGAAGCTTATGGCCTTATTGAGGAAAATGAACTAAGTAATTCAGTATGTTAAGTACTCAGGAAAACAGTTCCAATTAGAAAGGAAGAATAAGCCATTATCCCTGTTCAGTATCAACTGCAGTGTAGCAAACTATGCAGAACCTAGTGACTCAAAACAATGTTATCTTTGTCTCTTGTGGCTCTGTAGGTTAACTGGGTTCAGCTGGGTGGTTCTTGCTCAGGGACTCACATGTGGTTGCAGGCAAAAGTCAACCATGAAGACAACAGTCATCAGAAGGTTCAATTGAGCTCGATGTCCAAATAATTCACTCAGTGTCAAATGATGTAGGAATTGAGTTTTCACAGTTGGAGTGCTTGTATGCGGCATGGACTTTCCAAAGAATGGCACCTGGATTCCAAAAGGAGAGCCTAGGAATGAATGTTCCAAGAAATCAAAGCCACTGGGCCCTGCAAGACTCAGCTTGGAAGTTATGCAGAGTAAGTTCTACTGTACTCCATTGGTTGCAGACGGCCCACCCAGGTTCAAGGTGAGAAGGAACCATGCAAAGGGGTGAATCTTGGGATGGGTCATTGAGGACCTTCTTTGGAGGCTTGATATCACAGACACCCAAATCATTTAGGCTTCAAAAATACACATACTTTTTCATTTCCTCTCCTCTTGGCTCACAGAAGACCAAAAGGAAAGCCCTCTTAGGACAATATGAAAGTCAATGAAGCCACTCTAGCCTTATATGAGCAGCACCTGACTTCAGTCAAGCATCCAGGGTGCAAGGCATATCAAAGGAGGGAAGGATGATCAAGAAAGGTATGGAGGCAACATCTGAATAAGTGAGAGTCCAAGCAAATTAGAACTACTCTAGTACACTTCCCTTCAACAACTTCAGCAGGAACAAACTTCTTTAATCCCCCCAAGCCCAAATCAGAGATTATTTTCACAGTTTGTCTGAACCACCGATCTTTCTGCCACAGGAAACCTGTCTTCAGTGCTGCACTTGACTAGCCCTGCGCTGGTTATGAGAGGAAAAACGTGATTTATCTTTCCCCGCCACAAAGGAACTTTTAAAAATCCATTTGGTTTCTATAATCAAACTCTTCAATTTTCTAATGTCATGGAAGTAATTTTTTCTACTCAAAACCAATTATTGTTTTGGTTGTAATTGAGTCTGATCATTTCTATACACATGTGGTCAATGGTCCATATGTACCCAATGAACACAGATTAGCAGTTTCTAAGGTAGATAAAGTATAGCAAACAATTGACTTCAACAGTGCTAACTGGGAATATGCTAGCTATCCCTTATTTCAGAATAAGGTGTCCCAATTCCTCTTTTTAAAATATTGTGTTGTATCTTCAAACTAAAAAAGGAATCCCTGAAAAAAATGATACAATTTTTATCATTTTTATTTATATTAGCCTTCATGAAAAAATTTGAAAGCATGAACTTGAAAAAAAAATGTAAGGCTTTTGCTTTTTTCTTAAAGCTCAGACTCTATTAGTTATCTACGCTGGCCATAAGGTGGAGCTCTGATGTCATAATTTAGCATGATTTGTAAAATGTATATTTATATAAACACAAGTGAAAATAATAAAATTTAATAATCTCATTTTTAAAATATGCATTTTAAATTATCTAATCATTTATGCTCAATAGAAGAAAGTTATGCTTTAATTTGTCCATTTCTCACCTGGAAGTTGTGCTGTGTGCTTAGCCACTCAGCCATGTCCAACTATTTGTAACCCCACAGACTATAGCTTGCCAGTCTCCAGGCAAGAACACTGGAGTGGGTTGCCATGCCCTCCTCCAGGAGATCTCCCCAACCCAAGGATTGAACCCAGATCTTCTGAATTGCAGGTGGATTCTTTACTGTCTGAGCCACCAGGGAGGCTCTGTCAAATATAAAATTCTTCTGAGTAGATGCAGGATTTTATATCATGTGATTTCCTTAAGGACTCTTTCTATCATTGCAGACTACATTACTAAAGGAAAAGTTACTTAACTTAAACCAGTGTTAAGAATAATGTCCTTTAAAGCTATTTTAAAAATTATTTTACAATGTTGTGTTAGTTTCTACTGTACAAAAATGTGAATCAGCTTTATATTTACATATATCCTGTCCCTTTTTAGCCTCCCTCCCAGCCCCCTCACCACATCCCTCTGGGTCATCACAGAGCACTCAGCTGTTCAGTTCACTTCAGTCACTCAGTTGTGTCTGACTCTTTGCGACCCCATTGAATTGCAGCACGCCAGGCTTCCCTGACCATCACCAACTCCTGGAGTCTACCCAAACCCATGTCCATCGAGTCGGTGATGCCATTCAGCCATCTCATCCTCTGTCATCCCCTTCTCCTCCTGCCCCCAATCCTTCCCACCATTAGGGTCTTTTCCAATGAGTCTACTCTGCATGAGGTGGCCAAAGTATTGAAGTTTCAGCTTCAACATCAGTCCTTCCAATGAACACCCAGGACTGATCTCCTTTAGGATGGACTGGTTGGATCTCCTTGTAGTCCAAGGGACTCTCAAGAGCCTTCTCCAATACCACAGTTCAAAATCATCAATTCTTTGGCACTCAGCTTTGTTCACCATCCAGCTCTCACACCCATACACGACTACTGGAAAAACCATAGCCTTGACTAGATGGATCTTTGTTGGCAAAGTAATGTCTTTGCTTTTTAATATGCTGTCTAGGTTGGTCATAACTTTCCTTCCAAGGAGTAAGTGTCTTTTAATTTCATGGCTGCAATCACCATCTGCTGTGATTTTGGAGCCCAAAAAGCACCCAACTAAGCTCCTTTCAATAAATAAATAAGATTACTTTATAGTTAAGCACAGAGAAGTTCACTACTTATTAAAATCTACATGATTTTTTTTTCTCCTTCTACAACCCTTAATTCTCTTTTGAAATCTAATATTTACTTTGGGATGAAGATAATTTGAAAGGAAAAACATTTTCCTTAAATTACTGATAACATGGATGATGTTTTCCATTTATTTTGTTAAAACTGTTCTTTAAATTGTTAACTTATTTTGTATTGTTAAACAGGTAGAAATTCTTTTCTAATTTTAAAATAGTTTAAGTAATCAGATTTTTAAATCATTTTCAGTAAAGATAGAATAGCATGGTAAAAATAATCATTGCTACTTGATTTACCAAAAAAATAAATACCACCTCAAAAATTAGCAAAGAACTTACTTTTCCAAATGAATATTTTCTAATTTATTTCAATCTATTAAGAATAAAACAAAAATATTAAAAACAATCTTTAAAATTAAAAGAAAACCTGCAGGATGATTTAAAATTTATAAAGTCCACATATCCCTAGTATATATATCCATCTTTCCAATTTTCTGATTCTTTGTACTAGAATAATTTAGCAATATAGTACTTTGCATTTTTAAAGCATGTTTGTGTATACAGTTTTCTACTCTTTCATTACTTATTTCTTAGTGTATTTCTCTTTAAATGTAATCCAAAATTCATTACTTTCATTGAAGAGCTTTATATATTTCCTCCTGTTTCTTTCCAATTGCTTTTTATACAAAGACTCATACTAAAAGAAATCTGGAGCTTGCTATTCTGAAACATCACAGATAAACAATGTTGCTTAACAAAGGCTGCTTTCATGAAGGCTTCAATTTTCCAAAACACCCAGTATCTAGGTGTTTACTGAAACTGACTCTTAACGGATAATTTTGTTTGGCTTTCCTATAACTTGAAGGGATTTGCTGTATGGACCGCTCCATATCCAATGAACGGCAGGTCCCAAAAACGTCGTATAAGCCTTAGGGCTTAGCAAACAATGAAATTAAGAAAGATATTTGACAGATAGGAAAACAGGAAAGAAGGAATATGCAAAGAGATTCTGTCATTCGCATAGATCACTCAATTTATATGTTAATTGTTTTCCATGTTAGGTAAGTTACCAATAAAGGTAAAGTGCTAGTATTCTTCAAAAATCAAGCAGAGGGAAGAAAATTAACACACTGGACTATTACTAAAGCATCCATATTAAGGGTAAATGTTCACATTGATTCCTATGCACAGTAAGAATTAGAAGAAATGCCAATATTAGCATGTAAAGCCCTTCAGTAATATATGTGGAGAAGGCAAAGGCAACCCACACCAGCGTTGTTGCTTGGAGAATCCCAGGGACAGGGGAGCCTGGTAGACTGCTGTCTATGGGGTCGCACAGAGTCGGACACAACTGAAGTGACTTAGCAGCAGCAGCAGCAGTAACATATGCATACACACAAACACCCACACACACTCATATACACGTACCCACAGTCACCAATACTTACTATCGACATTAATATACTTCCTTTACTCAAATTACAAATAGGACTGTTTCTTTTTTTCTACTGTTTTTATCATTCTTTAAATTAAAAATTAGTACACAGATACATTTTCATAGTAAAAGATTTTAGTTCTCAAAAAATTAAGAATTGCAATGATATGATCTTTCACTTCTGAGACTATATCCAAAGGAAACAAAATCATTACCCTCAAAAGCTGTCTGCACTCCCATGTTCACTGCAGCATTACTTACAACAGCCAAGACATAGAAACAACCTATAGTGTTTATTAATCAATGAATGGTTAAAGAGAATGGAAAATATGATGTGTATACATACACACATACACACGTGCACACATTTGCAAAGAGAAAGAATATAATTCAACAATGAAAAAGAAATATTGCCATTTGTGACAACATGGACGAGGCTCAAGAGCATTATAGTAAGTGAAATAAATCAGACAAAGACAAATAAGTCTGTTCTCACTTACATATGGAATTAAACAAAAAACTGAACTCACAGAAACAGAGAACAGATTATTGGTTGCCAAAGCTGAACATTTATCAAGTTACAGCTTCCTCTATCCATCTAATCCTGCCTGTTTTCCATCTTCCAAAGTTTTTATCTACTTATGGGCATTTGTCACACTTTCACTAATCATGAATTGCTCTTTTTAAAAGTACACTTCGTATCATTTCAGGAAGTCTGGGATGAGGGGGAACATAGAAAATATGCTCAGTTGGTTGCCTTCATTCAATTTCTGGAAACATGGTATGAGATTAAAATAGTTGCTATAAATCACTATCCACAACTGTAAAGAATTAGAACCTACTTATGTCTTTCATGTGAAGTGTACCACAAGGGACATTAAGCTGGCTTGTACTAGTATAACTGTTTTTTACAACCAAAGTCTGTTCTTAATGGTTGGTATCCATGACATAGCAGTACATATTTAGAAGAGCATCCTTTAAGTACAACAGTATAATTCACAAATAATTAATAAAATATGTCTTCTACCAAACTGATAGATAGTAGAAATTATTGGATATGAAGTGCCACTAAAGAGCAGAAACGAGGTGGAATTACAACACTTTATCTCCTAAATCCATCCCTCAGTAATTATAACATCTTGTTCACCACATTTTTAGTGACTGGGCCAATGCCTGGACCATAGTAGGGACTTGAAAAACACCACTGAATAAATAAATGCATAATAAACAAATGTTTTATCTATTTTCTCACTTGTGAAATAAATCAGATGAAATCCCTAGTCAGTCCGAAATTGAAGATACTACAATTCAACTGGAAATTCAATAAAGTGTTCATTTAGTTCAGATATCAGTAAACATACCAAGCAAAATAAAATCATAGCTTATTCTATCTAGATATTCTTTCAGTCTACTCCACTATCATTCTCTTCTAAACATAAATGACCAATAAAGAGAACAGAAACATTTTAAATTATTTTATTTTTCATAATTTTCTAACACACAGTGTTAGAAAAATGAAATTTGGCACCATGATTTAAAACTTTTTTTCAAGTTTAACCTTTAAATTAAAAACAGTAGCTACAATGAGAATATTTAAACCTCACTCAGAATAATGGTGAAAAAAATCAAGTCACAAAATTGTGTCAGGGAATTTTTTGAAAGTGGGATAAAAGAAAAGTAACAAAAACAGTAAGAAGAATAAAATGGAGACTATGCTGTGAAGACAAAAATTGAATCACCCTCCTGAAAAAAAGAATTAGGAGGAAGACAGTGGGTAAAAGGGAAGAACAAAGGCTCACCAACTTTATTTTCCTGATATAAAATTCAAGTACTTAAGTTAAGAGTTTTATAAAAAAAAAAAAAAAAAATCAGGTGTTACTACTAAATCTCAATGAAATTTTCTTTTTCTTCATTTTCTAGAATTAAAAATGACCCTGTCTTGACTAAAGGACACTTGCTGATCTTAAGTTGATGCTTGATGTACTTTTAAGAAATCGAAAGACTTAAAAGCTTTCCTAAATCTAACATCTACTTAATCTAATCCACCTCGGAAAATTTATCTGAAGGAACATAAGGCTTGATTTCTAAAGCAAATGTAAAAATAATCTAACAATCTAAACAAAAATGTTTTCCACTGGATATGCACCTCAGTTGTATTTTGTGCTAAGTTTCTTGAAGAAAAACATTGTATTTTATATTCTTCATATTCCTTCAATAACCACCAAAAAAGGTCCCAATATAGGAGGTCAAAAAAAGTACTTATGCAGTTAGTTGCATACAAATTCAGTTAGAACTCCAGTTTTCCTGCATTTCAAAACTTGAAATTTTCATTTATATCCATTTTGTCTACATGTTGATAAATAATATTCTTCCCACTCTTTTAATAAGAAAATATTATTAGTCTCATTTGTCACTTGTACATCTGTACCTGAATCAACTAAAACACAAATTCGGAAAATCGTCATTCTTCTCAGAGACAATAAGGCATAGAAATAAATATTTGCTTTTACAATTTTCTTTCCTTTCTCTTCTTCAATCTGTGTTTTAAGGCTCAGAGCAGATATTTAGAAATATCAAACAATTTTTTTAGGAAAAGTTTTTCAAATGTTTGGCCTAAAGTGAAGTTGTTCTGTGGAAGTTATTTAAATATTCCTCTCATCTTCTCAAGGACAACTTCAAAGGCATGTTCATGCCAGTCATCCATTCCAAAAGAAAATTCAATTCAATGAAAAGAAAATAAGTTAGGGATCTATAAATGACACAGCGATGTATCTTGTTCCGTTTTTAACAGGAAGTCCTTCATGCAGATGGGTGAGTCTCCCTGGATGCATGAAACTCCAGCCTTTCCTTGGTGATTCAATAGAGCAATTGTACCTTAGAAATTTGCATCCACCTCCCTAAAAGGATAGAGAAATAAATCTATCAACTTATTATATTTCATTTTTAATGAGTGATAAAATTCAAATGATGCTATCTAAGCAGAATCTTAAAAAAAAAAGACAAAGGCCATTTCATAATGACATATTTGTTTTGAAAAAATATAAAATAGAAAAACCATAATTACCTGAAAATCTTCTCCCACATTATTGAGTGCAATGTTGATGGTAAATGTAGAAGCATCATGATGAGGGCGAAGGGAGCGTTGTCTTTCAGGGGAGTATTTTACTACAAAATTCAAGAGTGCAAATCCCTAAAAAAAGCAAAGTAAACTAATGGATTTGCTTACCGATAAAAACATAAAATAGCACATTTGTGTAAAATCTGGTAGGAGTAGGTAGCAGTAGTGGGAGGATAACTACCTTAGTATAATAGCCTGCAAAGACTTTCAGTGTGACCGGCGCAATAAACTCTCGGATAAAATGAAGCCATACATTCTCCAGACCAATTTGCTTCATGTGGATATCATCGGTTGGGACATTTTCATAGCCACCAGATATACGGCTATCCTGGAAAGAGCATTCATGACATCATAAAATGTGGTCCATGTGCAATTCACACTCATTTTGTCTTGGGATTTTTTTTCAACCACAAGATCATAATAGGCAATAAAAATAACAGTTCAATTATGATGTACCATCTGCTTTAATTGCAAAACTATCTAAATAACTTAGATAACATGGCTTTGCAAAAGTATCAGTGATGAAGCAAAGTATTACAGAGTAAGTAGACTGCTTTCCTCTTTATTTAATAAACATGTGAGGTCTAATGAGAAAATAAATACAACTGATCATCAAAGCCTTTCCATGTCCCCTTAAAAACGAATTTTTTTTTTTTTTACAGTGACCCTTCAGGAAGTCTTAGCTGCTTGATGGGCACAGATTTTGTTTATCCACACCTTGGACTACTACCTGTCACTGAAAATAAACTTTTCCTGCCAAGCTCCTCTTTTCTATCTTGTGGCCCACAAATACCTTCCATGATTGCTTTTCATTTTCCTACAACCTGCCAACTTCAATTCTTCCTCATACTTCAAAATTCTACCTTCCTGATCAGCTAACTAGGTGGATATATATTTTAGCAGAAGCATTAATATTCTAGAGTATTCCATTAAAATTCCTTGGTACTATAAAGGAGCTGGCATCTGTGGGTTCTCAGAGGAAAAGAAAAACATTGAACCACCAACAGTAATGCCTCCTGCCAAGTCTTTGAATGTAAATGCAATACTGAATTACACCAAAAGCATTCAAACAGATTCCTCCTTCCTACGTTTACACACAAAAAAATAGCTTTGGTAGTCAACCAGATAAACTTTGTTTTGGTATTTTCACTTTAGCTCACTGTGAAAACACAGAGAATTAAAAAAAAAAAAAAAATGGCCTTGGAAAGAGCAATATCACACAATAGGCCTATATGACCTTACCATCTCCAGCCAGGGAATACAGACCCTGAAGGAACATCCACTGTAATTGGAGATGAAATTGAGGCCCAGATAGATTAAATGTTAAAACACGATTGGCAGAATTAGATGAAAAACATAATTCTCTTGACAGCCTTGGGTAGCCCCTTCATTTAGGTCTAGGACTCAGAGATGTAAGACAAAAAGGACAAATCTCTTCCACTTTCTCTAAATACCTATACCCTTCCTTGCTCCACATACACATTTTAGTTCTTAATGTAAAATGACAACTTACATGATGTTTCCCCCCAGACCACTGGCCATAATGTTCCATTTCTTCCACCAATTCATCACAGGCTTTTTCAGAAAATATAGGAAACCAAAAAACATCTGGACAAGGCTATGTATAAAACATGACACCACCATTAAGAGAGTAACATTTTGTCTTTTTACTAACAAATGGCATTTCAAACTAACATTCAGTATTTATCTCACTTAGATTTTTTTTTAAGAAGTTTGTCCAACAATACTGAAACTACTGTTACAAAAAACAGATTTTTAAAAAACAATTTCTAAGACTTTTTTTTTTTTGCATTTTAACCCCTATGAAATCAAGACGTGTTCTTAGAATCATGGTTGGCTAGGCAGCCATTGTGATATAGTTGCTAATGACACAGGGAATGTACACCTGGTCAGATAATGATTCTGTTCTCAACCTGTGTACATGTATGTATCTGTATGTGTGCAAATGCATACACACATTTAGTAGGTGTTACATTTGTTGACCTGCTCTTCAAGACATTATGATTTGTCACTGAAATGAAATGTTATTATGTATACAGTGCCCTATGACATACAACACCTTCGCCTCAGTAAGTCTAACATAATGTGCATCATAGTTTAATTGGCAGTATTTTTTTTCCTTTCTCACAGTGAACAAAATAACAGCATCTCAGAATTAAAGACCCATTACATTCTCTGAAATAAGGTATTAGCAATAATTTGGAACATTAATCTAAATCAGACTTCATTTTTGAAAGAAACCTCTCTGAGAAGTGATGTTTAGAGTCCAATTTCTTCAAAGATGAACTTTCACTGAAAGAGGCTTACACCAGAGATCTGTTAAAAATTTATTTCTGAAATGGTTATGACATTGGGAGTATGCTAAAAAATAGCATGACCTTAATATTATTGTTAATTTCCATTTTTCCACATGTTAAACTATATGACCTTCAAGCCTGTAAAATTGGTAATTAAATCACATGAACTTTACCTAAAGGACAGTTTCTCTACTTTCACAACACTTTCTGCTAGAAAGTATTACGTTAATAATATTCCCTGCTAGAAAGTATAACAAAAATGCTCTATATATCATAGTAATTACTAATACAAACCTGTTCAACTATATTTTCAGTGAAAATCTTTGAGTAATCTCGGTTTATATACTTTTCCTTCCAGTCCTATGAAAAAAAAAAAATTTGATTGCTCAGCTTAAAGCAAAAATCTTTCCACAAATACTTTAAAAGAAAAATATAAAGTATATGCACTTTAGAAACTGCTCAAGCAATTTATAAATGACTATGTGTAGTAGACAAAATAGAAACTTTCAGAAACCAGAGTTTATGTTTTCTAAACTTTGCCTGATTATTTTGTATGCTTAAAATATTCTGTGAATGCAAAGTTTTAATTTATGCAGTTTTATAACTATTATAAATTCTAAGTAATCTTATAGTCTCTACATTTATATGCTATATTCTATGGATATACATGAGTTGTGTGTGCTTAGTCCCTCAGTCATGTCTGACTGTAGCCTGCCAGGCTCTTCTGTCCATGGGGATTCTCCAGGTAAGAATAATGGAGTGAGCTGCCATGTCCTCCTCCAGGATGGCTATACGTAGGTGTAGGCAAATATGTGTGTTTTAAAAGTGAAAGATAGGGAACATAACTCTAGCAACAAATATTAGTAAAAATTAGCAAATTAATCAACTTGGCCTTGCTTATATACCTTTTATAGTGAATTACTCTAAAATAATTTTGATTTTTTAAAATATATTCAAAATGTGTATTTTCACTTCAGCTTTAGATTTGTATCAAAGAATGCTCAATGGGACTACTAACATTATCATAACTTTCAGTTAACTGAAATTAAGGTTTAAGCCCATGTACTGAAAAATAGATCCTCTTCATACAAACTCATGAACCTGAATCTTCTCTTAACCCAAACACTGACACACCAACCACACACTAAGATACAAAAATTTTTGTCAATATCAACTAAGGAATCTTTTTCCTGGGTTAAGTGTCTTACTTAAAAACCCAATATTTAAAGGGTTTATCTTGAAATAAGATTCAATATCTATAATGATCTTTTCTTAAATATATTTAGACTGTTTAACAAAATTCTTAGAGTTCTCTTTGCAAAGTACAAATAGTAAGCAAGTAGGGAAAAACTGAGGTAAGGACTCGAAATAATTTCAGTCAAAATATGTTTCAAAAAAATATTTGTCTGAAATATATCTTTTGAGGCCATGTTTAAAATGGGTCCTGATAATTTATTTGCCATTCTTAGTTTTACATTTCTCTGCTTATATGTAACTCAGATATTTTGAGATCTGGAAGAACCAAAGTTATCTTCAAATTCTTTAACAAAATTAATTTATATATAGTATGTCAATATAAGGATCAAATTACCCACTATTCCCTTTAATATTTATTGGTTCTCTGATTTCAAAATATGGGGGGAAATTAAAAGTAAATAATCATACATAACATCTCAGAATCTTTAAAGATTTTTAAGTATTCTTTCTTGGCATCATTATAGACTTTTTGAAGTTAAAGAAACAAGACCCTAAGATTTTACATTAAAGCATTAATATTAACTTTTTATTTTAGACTGTTTTCAAATATCTTTGAACAAACTGACTTTATTAATTTCTTAGTAGTTCTGATAATGGGATAATATTAAATACTTTGCAATGGGATATCCTTCATGAGACATATCAGTCAAGCTAATTTACCAAAACTAGAACAAAGCCACAGAAAGAAAAACAGTTCCCATTTCTGATATATTCATTGCATACTCTCCAAAGATTTTAAATCTCACACAAATATCTACACTTCAGGATATAACTTGGGACATTTTTTTCAGGAAGCTAGTACTAGCCAAGAAATCAAATAATTATATCTCTCAAAATACCAAGGGTTCTAGTGCCAAAGTAAAATAAGGTAATTCCATCCTCATCATTTTAAAAAAGAGCCCCTTTTCAATTCTACTCCTGTGAAAGATGGAGATACACTGCTCAAGTGAAACAGAAGTACTTTTAAGACACACAAAAAAGGCAAAAGATCTTCTTTTTCCAACAACAGAGTTTTAGAGACCATTAAATTTACTATTCCCCAAAGTCAACACCTCTACACAGTAAAAGACAATTCTCAACAGTTGGATTGAGTCTTAGTAATTTAAAACTTTACTACTAGCAAGGCAAAAAAACATAAGTAGATTTTAGAGAGTTATTTTCCCTTGAATAAATGTGCCATCTTGCCTAAAGAAAACCAATTAAGACAAAAAGGAATTAATTCCTGCATGATTCAAAAATTATAGAAAAGAAATAATTTTGGACATTAAAAGGAAATAGTTTCCTAAACTTAAGACTTTCTCTATATGCTGATTCCACTTTGCAGTTTTCTCTAGCTATCTTTAGAGTACATTCACAGAATTTTTATTTTAAAATGCATTTTCTCAAACTAACTTCTTGCATTTTCTTTCTGAAAGTCAAAATGTAATACTGTCATACATGAGCTACTCATAAACATTTTCTTCTGAAACTGAGATTGAAAATTTATTGGTGTTTTGAAATACATCAAGCAGAAATCAAAGAAACTGAAAATTCCCTTATCCAAACTTAATATGTCTTTAAAAAGAAAGTTCTTAGCCAAGAAATACAATAAATTAGGCCTGTGATTACATAATTAAAAATACTTCTTTAAAGTCTCTTGCTGTATTTCTGTATTATTAACCTAATTGATGTATATCCATTTAGAGTTACAAAAAATAAGTAATAAATGAAGCTGATAATGAAATACATACCACAGGATTTTCAAAAATCTGCCAGAGGTCATTGTTAAAATGGGAAATATTGTAATTAGCAGTTGATAATAGTCTTCCAAATTCATGTCTATTAGAAATGTACATAAACACACCCTATATGCCAAAAAATAATAGTATTAATAATATTGGAGGAAAATATAAGAAAATAAGTTTAACCACAGGAAAAATTTTCAAGACATATTAATTTCAACTTTTATCTCTTATTCAGGAACATGCATTTTTATTTTTCATATAAAACATGCATAATTTAAAATAAAAGTAAAATTTGATTAATTATGAATTCAGACACCACACAAAACTAATTGATAGCACTGACACTCAACTGAAAAAAAGAAGAGGAAGAAGGACTGTTTTTGTCCCTTTCTCATTGGTCCTAGATGTAGACATCAGGGAAAAAGAATTCCTGTTTGAAAGCAGAAATATTTTGAGACACCAAAGTGCAATTAATTGTACCTCTTTTGGCTTCTTTTCCTTTCAAAGAAGATATCACATTTTTAAACAAAAATTCAAATGTCAATATCAGTCTATTTCATACTTTTATGCTCTGATGTTTAAAGACTAAACACAGAAATTACTCCTGCATTAAGAGGCAACTAAAGAAAATCAGTTTCTCGTCCTTGCCCCAAACCTAATAAATATGGCAAACACCATTAAGGTAAGGTTGTTTCTTTTTGTACCTGTTTTAATGGTAAAAGAGTTAGTTATTAATAAAAAGAAAATTAGTGAAGAGTAATCAAATCTCATTTTAATCAGGATGTACTTTATATATACTCCTACCTCTTCTCTCCTTAAAAAAAACAAAATGGAGAAACTAGTGAAAGTGATATTTATTTAATTTTGCCATCTGTTATCCATAAAATGCAAATCAGTCTGAAGAACTGAGTTGAATATCACACATGCCAACCCCCAACACACAAAACACACGCTCACATACACAAATTCAGAACCAGTAAATACCAACAGTTTACACCAAGCTAAATGAAGACTCTTAAAGAAACTTTACTTTTAGGCAATATACAGTATCTAGCATTTTAAGTAAATAAACAAAAGTAAAAGTAAATAAAAATAACACCTTTGGGGGGCTGAGCATTTGGAATGTTTCCGGAGTAGGGGAGTCTTTTTCCCTTTGTAAAGTCTAAAATGAAGAGAAGGATTGGGTAAGTTGATCTGCACATCCACTCTCTCAGGTATTCTTAGGTAAATAAAAATAGCAGCCCTTGAGAAAAAGCTGACATTTTGAAATGTCCTTCACAGACAACATGCAGAACAAGCAAAGCTTACAGTGCACACAAAGAAACAACTCCAGCCCTTTTTTTCTTTTTCTGTTGGTCAAACATAAATCCAAGCTCATTCCTTAGTAATAGAGTTTTCATTAGATACAAAATTAAGACAAAGGAAAAAAAAATGTGTAAGAGAGGCCATTCCAGGGTGCGCTGTTGAGTCAAATTAGCCAAACATGAGCACAAATTACAATCACAAGTACTGAGTACATTCAGTGTAACAATGGACAAAAGTTTGTAGGAAAAAAGCAAACATATTCAAGTAATACATGCCTTATTAAACTAGAAAAAAGTACTTGCCAACTTTCCTGATTTTTCCATAAACACATTTGCTTATACAAACTTGAATAAAATAACCCAGTCATTTCTAAAACATAGAACCATATAAGTATGTTGTAAGACACACTTATACACTTTGAAAAACAAACATTTTCTACAATCACTTCAAGTTTTATAATGAAAATATATTATAGACTAGCAATGTATCGTTAATTTTTCACATAAACAGCCTGTGAGTTAGCCTAAGCCTTTTTCCAGTTGCTTCTGCAGGTGTTGCATAGGCAAATTATTCTCCATAATCGCTCCCAATATTTCAATACAGAACCAAAAAAATTGGCTAGTACTTACAAATTAGAAAGAAAAGGGCATCAAAACAAATGACACATAAACTGGTAAAGCAAGCTATCTTATAGAGACATTCAAGCAAGCCATCATCATATTCCCTACCATTTCTCTAGCATTTCGGCAAAGAGCCATATCAGGATCCAGTTTATCACGAACAAAATAGTTCCTTTCATTCATCTCTGATCGGAGGATCTTTCCTTTAATTAAGTACACGTTAGCCATGTATGGGACATTCCATATCCCTCTGAAAGTAAAGATAAGACATTCCAAAATACCACAAATAGAAATACTTATAAGTTTTATTTTTATGGTTTTAAAATAAATGCCTTGTATGTTTAAAATTTTGCATATATAAACTATGGAGTCAAGTTACACACAGATACAAACACATTTCATGATATCTGACATATGTACACACATATATACATGGGATTATTTGGTAAACACCACAGGAATGAGTGAGTGAAAGTCGCTCAGTCGTGTCCGACTCTTCGTGACACCACAGACAGTATAGTCCATGAAATTCCCCAGGCCAGAATACTGGAGTGTGTAGCCTTTCCCTTCTCCAGGGGATCTTCCCAACTCAGGGATCAAGCCCAGCCCTCCTGCATTGCTGGCGGATTCTTTACCAACTGAACCACAAGGAAAGTCCAAAAATACTGGAGTGGATAGCCTATCCCCTCTTCAGAGGATTTTTCCCGACCCATATTATGAGCTAAATCAGTATCTCCCTACATTAACTTAATTTTAAAGTTGATATGTTTGGCATTTTGGCTGTCATCCCTCACTTTGTCGATCAGTTAGACTACAGTATCCTGACGGGCATTACGATGAAGCACTTCAACAGCAAAAACATCACATCCAGCTCACACTGGCTTCCCAGAGCACTGAGCTTCCCTTCTCAAGTCTGCACTCAGTGACCACATTGGAAGCTTGAAATCAGCCATAGTAGATATACTCAGAAGACAAAGATGGGCAAAACTACAAACCAGGGCCTGGTATATTCTGTATATTCTTCCAACCCCAAGAATCAGTTATTAGATATTTACCAGTGCACCTCTGAACACAGCCTAAAATTCTCCTAAAATACAGTCTTTTCAAAAGTCATTAAGCTATCTCATTTGTCTGTAGGAAAAGGAAGATATAAACATAGCTTGAAGTACACAAGTGATGGAAGAAACTTTATTTCATCCTTCTTTCTTTCCCACACTTGTCTGCTTACTCTGAACATGACTCATTTCCTAAAAACAACAGAACAGAAGTTTCACTTGAAAGGATATGTTTTGCTTTCACAGAACAGAAAAAGAAGATCCTGACCAAGGATATGTAGTCAGAGATTGAAAGCAATATACATAGCATCATTTTGTCTTACTAGATGAGCTTTGAAGGAAATATTCTATCAAAAATATATAGTGTGCCCACTGAATTCAGAAATTAATCACTGGTATGGTAGAGAGTACACGGTTTCAAACACACACACACACACACACACACATACACACACGCTGTAAGATGTCATTCTTTCATGCATCTGTTATGCATAAGGTACATTCTTCTATTAACTAAATCAAAAGCCTCTACTTTATTCTTTTCCCTGAGACAACAATGACAGGAAGTTGAACAAAAAACACCAGTGCCTAAAACGGCTTAATATGAGATCTCTATCTCCACTTCTGTGAAGCCTTATTTCTGCCACACCCACAGACAACATCAGTCGTATGGTTTATACAAATCATCCCAGAAACTATTAAAGTACTTTGAAACAACAGAATATAATATAATATCACATTTATATCATTCAAATTAACTATTACTGTACTCATGCCTACTATAATTTTCACAAGCAAAACATCTCTTCACAACTCAGCTGTTCAAGAAAAAAACTGTCTGACTTTTCTTTTCTAAACATTAACCCTCTTTAATTGAGCTGATGTATCTGAGAAATCAGTCAAAGCACTTAAGGTCTCAGTCACTCTGGTTCAAGTCAGCTGTTTGAAAAAAAGGATGCCATTCTTCTCTGTTTTAACCTTAGGAAAAAGCTAATTCAAATGTGGTCATCCTTTAGTTTAAAAAATATCAACTTTTGTGTCTGAAATAAGTAACAATAATGCACACACTTGGTAGCAAGTATACTCTTTTCAAACTCTGGAAATCATACAGTGAAGAAACTTCTCATTAAAGCAGACTACCAGCTATATCACACAGAAAATTCTTCACAAGGAAATGATGGAAGGTTTAGTTGCTGGTGTTTTTGTTGATTCATTTATAAATTTTATAAGCTATCAAACAATGTTCATCCTGGCCACTAAATAAATTAGCTAAACGAAATTCCCTTTCCAAACTTTAAGGAATATTCCTCTTCTAACAACCATAAGATGACTACCCACGGTAATCATACACTATCTTTTAGTATTTACCACAACTGAGAGTGTGTACCTATGAAGATTTATGACATTAAGAACAATTTTTAAAATATTAGTTTTATACTAGTATTTCAGGATCACAAGTGGTCTCCAGGGTCTTCAAATTTCCATTTAACATAAAGTAAAGAGATTTAAAAATGTTTGAAAACTCAACATAATAAGACCATATCTTTACATAAAGATATTTCACATGAAAAGATCAAATCAAATAACTTACACTCTATTCCCTTGAACAATATCCACATAATCTTCGGATCGAGCGTAGTATCCATCAGGACTCAAGGCCCCCCAGAAGTTGGACCACAGTTTTCCATGTCTAGTTACAAGAGGAGCAATGATCTTTCTGAGGAGAGAGAAACAAATTCAGACAATTATGCATTTTTTAACTGCCAAAGAATTATGCGTTTGGGGCTTAACATGACACAGAAAACAATAAACTTTATTTAACACATACACAGTTAGTCTAAAAAACTAAAATAAAATAGAGAAGAATTTCCTCCCTTCACTTTTCCTTAAGCAAGTACACTGCTGATTTTCAATCATGCTTGGTAAAAAGACTAATAAAAAAGAAAAAGTAATTGAAAATGTGAATGAACGTATAAAAATAACTTCTAAAAGGACCATACTTACATCCAATAAAAGTGTAACTACCTTAATCATTTATTTTAAATATTTCAAAAATTACATTCAGTGAAATCAAATATTTTCATTGTTATTAGGCAGACATAACAGTCCCTAGTGCATTAAGGTATCTCATAAATATTTGTTGAATAAAAAAATTTATGAAGATGGGCTGAGATATTTGTAAATAGGCCAGTTTTCCTAAAGTTAAGTCCTGAATTACTTTAAAGTATGTTGCAATTTTTTTTTAACTTTTATAATGGGTTGTGCTAGCCCTGGCAACAATGAACATTTTTCTGGTTTTTGACTATTTTAGAAAATAAATAGAATAGCACTGTCTCACTATTTACCAGGAAAGGAGTCCCTTTGAGACAAGTACATGTTACAAATTCAAAACATGTCAGATTTCTTCCTAAGGAAATCTAGTTTATAATGCATCAACATTTTTCAAATCAAGTAACAAATTCTGAAATTCCACTAGAATTAACTTAAAAATGAACTTAATTGTAGTAGTGTGACACAATCTTGAAGAAAATCTCACACAGCTCCTCTAAGAGGAAGGTAATAGACCACCTATCTCCACAAAAAACCATTTCACAACACTCCAATCTGGTGAAGACCAGGTGTGCCCTTCCTTTATCTATGGAAAAGTAACACATAGTCTACAAATACACTTCATAAAAAAGTTTGCAGTTTATTTTTCCTGGTTCCTATAGAATAAAATGTTAGACAGATACATCTACAATCTACTTTGTTAGAATACCCACAACATCGGAAATAAAAGCATAAATTAGAATCTACATATTATGTTAATTTAAGGAATGATAATTCAAGATAACTAACAAGATCAAACACTTAATAGAAAGAAATCTTTTAATTATAATCTTAGCTGCTTGAAAGAGCTGGGCAAAGAGACAATGAAAGTGAAAATCCATCTGCTGTGTGCCTCAATGTTCTTGAGTATGGAATTCTAAGATTAATACTCAGCAGCCTTAGATTTTGAAGAACTGAATTCTGAAATTGACAAATTATACATAGGATGGGTTAACAGAGGACAGTAGACATCTTACATGTTTTAATCATCAAATTCAAAACAGCAATTTTAACATTTCATTGCTAACCATTCTATTTGTTAAGAGAATATTAAATTGTGTTATTTAATATTAATATTAACTTAATATCAACATTAAAAAGTAAATATTAATTGTGTTAATATTTGTGAACATACATAGATTAATATCTGGGACTTAATAAGCATTCATTAAAGGTGGGTTATTAGTGGAAATATTAATGTTAGTAATACTACTACCGGGCTTCCCTGGTGATTCAGATGGTAAAGAATCCATCTGCAATTCAGGAGACCCAGTCGATTCCTGGGTCAGGAAGATTCTTTGGAGAAGAGAATAGCTACCCACTCCAGTATTCTTAGTTGGAGAATCCCATAGACAGAGGAGCCTAATAGGCTATAGTCCATGGGGCTGTGAAGAATCAGACATGACTGAGCGACTAATACCTTCACTTTTTTTTCACTTTTAATATTAGTGTTAGCAGTAACAAGTAAAAAAAGATTAAATCACTATAAGCTGGTATAGATGGTGCCATTTTTTCACTTCAATTTGGCTAAATAAAAACAGGTACTGCCTAATGATAGTTAGTTCAGTACTAAATAAAATCACAGATCAGTCTGTGGAGTAATGTGCACTTCTGAAATTTCTTTCAAATTCTAAGAACTTCTGACTCTGCTTGTAATAACTTTTTAGGTCAGAAGTTTTATGAAATTCTACTTTAATAATATCTTTAGAAAATAAAGTAATTCCAAATGTTGCAGATAGACCACAGTTTCATCTAGTTTAAAAAAACAGTTCAAATATAATTAATAAACCTTACATTCGTGGTTGTAACATACTGAATACACCTAAATTTTCCATCAGGTTATTTTCTATTTGACTTCTCTAAAAAACACAAATTCTTAGAATTGAAAATTGTAGAAAATTATCTCTTGTGAGTTTTTTTCAATTTGCTTAACACAGATAAGTAATTACAGCATGTCCACATAGATGCAGAAAATAATTATAGTTTTAGAAATAAATTGACATTGAATCATAAATAGTACCTGTTTTGTTCAATCAAAATTTTCAAAGTCCTTGGATTTGTCAAAACAACATCTGCATCCACACTAAAGTAATATTCACAGTTTTCATCCTGACGGCAAAAATCCCTGTTGTTGAAAAAGAAATAAGTATTAAATAAACCAAATATTTGAAAACATTGGTTGAAAAATGTTAACATAAATCTCATGTAAAATACGATTTTTCTAAAATACTTTTCTAATCAAAATAGTAAGACAATATCCAAAAGGGTAAATATTACTTTAAATTTCAAAATCGTCAGTTGATCAACACAGATGTTCATGGATACAGCAACACTAAAAATTTTAGGGCAAATGAAATATATGTTCAAGCCACAAAATACTTTAAACCATAAAGCACCAGGTCAAATGGGCAATTTATAATTTAGCATTAGTCCTCTCTAAAAGGGAAACATACTTGATACTAATGTTTTGTCAACAGAATTTTTTCACAAATCAAAATGTTTTCTACACACACACACATACTCACAGAGCAAAATTCTGTATATCTACAATTTAGTTTAAGTGAGATACAGGTATATAACTCTTTAGGTAGTAATACTTTTTAAACTTGATTTACATGGAATTCTTTCTAAGATAGTCACTGCCCTCCTTCTTATATGGGGACATGGATTATGATGCATGCTTTTCCTGGTATAGTCTGGAGCATTATCATCAAGAACACAAAGGAATGAACTACTCATGATACATGACATGCTTCCAAATATTGTGGTTTCTGCATCTGGGGTTCTTTCTGAGCTCTCTGCCATCACTGCTGATGCAAGTTATCATTTTCTGCTATTGACAGTATTTATCTCCATAACACATTTGTTTCTAAGCAACTGTCAAACAGGATACCAGATAGGAAGATTTTTTAAATTGTACAAAACGAAAAATTAGAGGAAATTACTTTAAAATACTCTAACTATGTATGGTGACAGATGGTAACTAGACATTGTGGGGATTATTTCACAACATATACGAATATTAAAGCATTATGTTGCACACCTGAGACAAATATTATATGTGAATTATACCTCAATATAAAATAATAAACTAAAAACAATTTTTTAAGATTATCTTGAATAAAAATGGAAAATTTATACTACATGATTTCAAGATGAATATAAATTCTTGGTAATAAAGTGTGGCATTCATCTTAGAGCAACAAGATAGAATAGAGAGTTCCCAATCACCGACAAATACTTAGTCACCTGATTTATGACCAAGGCCAAGTCAATTAAGTAGGAAAAGAAAAGCCTTAAATTAATAAGGAGTGGGGCTCAGCAACAACCTAGTTGGGTGGGATGGGAATGGAGATGGGAAGAAGGTTCAGAGGGAGGGCACTTATGTATATCTATGGCTGATTCACATTGATATTTGGCAGAAAACAACAAAATTCTGTAAAGCAACTATCCTTCAATTAAAAAATAAATATTTTTTAAAAAAAGAAATAAAAGGAGTGTTGCAACAACTGGAATTTCATTTGCAAAGAATAAAATCTGACCCCTACTTCACTCAAAACACAAAAATGTATTCAAGATGAACTGCAGATTGAAACTTCTTAGACATAAATGATAGAATGATAAAGCTTATGAAAGAAAAATTTCAAAGAATGGACTCATGATATCAGAATAAGATTTCTTAAATAGGAAATAAATACCAAAGCATAAAAAAATGAAACAGAATTTTATTAAGATTAAATTTCTTCTCATTAAAAGGTAATACTTAAAAAGCCAGAGTAAGATATCTTTCCATACCCAGTAGGGTAGCTAAAATAAAAAGATGGGCAATAAATGTTGACAAACACGTGGAGCAGCTGGAGCTCTACCACCTTTCTGTTATAAGTATAAAACGTCCATCCATTTTGGACTATTCAGCAGTTTCTTAAAAAGTTAAACATAATCTATCCTAACCCTGTGCCTTAGTTAGTTCATTCCTTGATATTTTCCAAATATATTCTAAAGGATATATGTACACACATGCACACACACACAATACATTTTATTCACACTCCTAATAAAGAATCTTCATTAGCAGTCTTATTTATAATGGCTGGAAACTCTACATAACCCAATGACTATCAACAGTAGAGAATATAAAATACTTGTAATATATTCATATGGAAAAGCATTAGTCAGCAATGAAAAGGAATGAACTGCTGATAACTGTAATGATATATGTAGATTAGAAAACACTGCTGAGGCAAAGTCGGACACAACAGAGCACATACAAAATTTTTTAAATTAGAGAAAACAGGTTCTAAATGTGGACCCAAGGTACTCTCCAATGATTAAGTTACAGAACCCTTAGTATTAACATCAGTTTGATTTTTCCAAGGTCTGTTTTCCTGCCAGTCCTTATATGCCCACCATAGGCACTGTCTATCACTCTGGGCAGAGCTTCCATAGCACAATACAAGAATATCTCCTGCTGAGAAATGACCATCTCTTACCTTTTAATCAGTAGCTCTCTAACCACTGATGGACACTTTCAACAATCACTGAATAAATGATTGTCTTTACTGTAACCAAAAATTTTATAAATAATCTGTCTGAAGTATTAAAGAGGTAGACAAAGGACCTAAAGTATTTCCTTTATCGTTATAGTACTATTTAGATCATGCATGTATGCATGCCAAGTCCCATCAGTCATGTCCAACTCTTTGCAACCCCATGGACTATAGCCCACCAGGCTTTTCTGTCCATGGGATTCTCCAGGCAAGAATACTGATGTGGGTTGCCATTTCTTCCTCCAGAAGATCTTCCCAACCCAGGGATCAAACACGCATTTCCTGTGTCTCCTGCACTGCAGGCAGATTCTTTACCATTGAGCCACTGATGAAGCCCGGGAGGTAATTAAAATATCTGAAACATACATTTCTGTCCCACAAAACCTTCAGCTAATATATATTTAAATCACTGTTATATCAGTCACATGACTCATCTGTCTGAGGATTTAAATTCTGTGCTGAAGTTCAATTAATAGTTTCATTAAATATATTGACTCTCAGCCATTAAAAGAAAATTATAAATAATTTTCATGGCCCTTTAGACATAAGTACACTCAAACATAGATAAAGTTCTAAAGCAGAGGCATGCTCATGTGTGGATATACACACATACACACACATGGGTACACACAGACATCCAAGTTTAGAATATTAATTTTGAAGAAAAGTTTCTTTAGTAGACACTGGTTGAATTTGTATTTGTTAAAACATACATTCCCATGTTTCTGGCTTCAGCTTGACTTAGATTTTCTTCCGGTCCTACTATTTTTATAGTAGTGATTTCATGTTTAGCTTTATCAAAAAATACTTTGATGTCCTTTTCATGATAAACTTCCTGTAACATATTTTAAAAATTGAAAATTAGTTTCAAAGAAAAGAAAAGTAGTGAGAGAAAAATACTAAGACGACTGAAGTTTTCATATGGAAGGATGACTTCACATTCAAAATTGTGAACTCCACAATTCACGTATTCACTCAATTACAGACAAAATGATAATTGTATTAAACACATTATATATTTAAATGCCATCTAAATATCACAGGAAGAATCTAAAATAAGATACATAGGAATTTTTTTAAAGATACTTTAAAATTCTTTTAATATCTACTTCTAGACAGATCCTTGCATTAATATTTAAACTCAAGTGCTATTAAACATTTCTAACCTGGGAGGGAAAAAAGGCTTGTGGTAGAGAATCTTAGACATGTGTTATAAAATATCCATAAAAAATATCTATTAAACCTAACATCGTTTTTATAAAATAAATATTACAATGTTATTTTAAGCAGAGAGAAAAATTTATGGTCACATAAAGAGTCATTTTTTACAAAAAGAAGGGAAAATTAATAAGATTTTATTGATAAGGAAATATGATGAGAAAATAATCAACATCAAAAGTCATCAAATTAGTGTAATTCTATTATGCTAAAATATAGATAAGATTATCTTCATCCTTAGAGAACTTCAGAGCACTTCATTTATCAAATCTCACTAAGTATTTTTGAAAGCTTTTCACAGCTCATTAAAATGACATCATACAAAAGCTGCAGAGAGGTAAAAATTTAAATAAAAGAAGATAAACACTCCTGTTATCAAGGGGTTGTAGGCCCTATGAAATGAGGAAATGTATAAGACGCAATCCATAAAAAGAAAATACTTTAATATAAGTAATATATTACAATGCATTTTATAAAAAGCAAATGCTCAATGCATTTACCCTTTAAAATTTATTTGAGCTAGTTTTTTGCAAATATATCAAATAAAATAGTCTCTGGAAAAGGCAAATGACTATCTGATATGTACATCAGAAAGAAAGAACAATGTTAAACTAAAAGTATTAAGACAAAAGAGAAAAAAAACGATATTTCATGGCTACTGAGTTTCTCCAGATGATAATAAATGCCAACAGTTTCAATGTGAAAAACATTGAGGAAAAATGTCTTTAAGTTTAGACTATATGTGGGAGGTATTTGGGAGGTTCTGAATATTTTTTGAAGGAGATGAAAGTATCAAACGCCTTTGGGAAAGAGTATGCCATTATGTGATTAATCAAAACAGTATTGTATCTGGAAGACATTTCAAGTTCTGATGTTAGGTATTATCACCGAGTGCATGCTGAGCTGCTTCAGTCATCTGATTCTGTGATCCCCTGGCCTGTATGTAGCCTGCCAGGCTCCTCTGTCCATGGGATTCTCTAGACAAAAATACTGGAGTGGGTTGCCATACCCTTCTCCAGGAGATCTTTCTGACCCAAGGACTGAAGCCACATCTCTTGCAAAACAGGCATATTCTTCACCATCTGAGCCACCAGGGAAACCCAGGTATTATCATTAGCTATGATTCTATGACCAGTTCGATAAAAGTAAGTACCAGAACAAACCCAAAGGCAAAGGACTATAGACTCTTTGACATCCCTTCATTATACATTAGGTTAAATTTATTAAAATGGCTCACAGTGAACCATTTTTGATCTACAAAAAAATTGACAGCTTCATGTGGCTCATCCCAGTACTATGATACTGGTTAATGGATTTGAAAATACTTAGGTCCTAAAGAGGCAAGTAAGTGTTAGTTGCTCAGTCGTGCCCGACTCTTTGCGAACCCATGGACTGCAGCCCACCAGGCTCCTCTGTCCACTGGAGTGGGTTGCCATTTCCTTCTCCAGGGGATCTTCCCAACCCAGGGATTGAACCCGGGTCTCCTGCACTGCAGGCAGATTCTTTACTGACTGAGCTACAAGGGAAGCCCCCTTCAGAGGCAAAGCAGTAATGATTTCAAAACCCCCACTGAATTTAACCCAAAATTTTAAAATTTTTTAGACATGAACAAATAATAACAAATAGTTTCAACTAAGATCAAAGTCTTCACATAAAATAATTCATTTTTCAAATACTTACTTTGTTATGAATAAAGAATTTAAGTGCTTCTTTTGGGTAATCCAGTGTCAACAATGTGTTCAGAAATCGAGGTAGGAAAGGGGTTGGTTGCTCAATAAAAACACCTATTGTTACATTTGGATAGACCTTTATTTATGGCAAACATAAAAACAAGTTATCATTAGCAAGATTTTACTTTAAATTCTATTCAAATATTAATCAATACAGCACAAAACATACTGTAATATCAGTACAACATAACTTTGATTGCCCAGTGGCAATTCTCTAATACATTTTTGTGGATCCCATCAATGATTTTTATTGAATAACATCTTGACATTATGATTCAGGTTGAAGGGGAAGCTCACTACTATATTTATTACAGGGACACTATAATTAAGGTTATTGCCTGCTCTACTATTTAATATTCCCTTTAAAGTAGTCCTAAAAGAAACTTTCTTCAGATATGAATCTATTTTGACAGCTTCATCTCAGAAGCCAAAATGCTAACTGTGCTTTGTTTGTTTCTATGGCTTGGAAACTGAATGGTTACTCTGTGGCTCAAACAAAGTAATCATAGAGATTATTATGAGAAACTTCATTTAGTCTCATTACTAAAATCACGAGATTTTTTTCTATGTTTGAACCTTTAATCTCATTTTACTGATAGTTCTTTATTTTGCTTGATTATTATGTTATATATAAGGAAAGCTATTTTACTTCACTAATATATCTTATTTTGTATCAGTTTTTATATTATTTTCTTAATTTCTGTTTGGGTAAATGTTAGAGGATGGCTTATCTTTCACTCATTGCACGAACAATTCTGAAATATCTATTATTAGTCAATCCTCGTGATCAGAAACATTTAGAAAATGGAGGGAAAGTTCCTGGCTTGGAAAACTTAAAATGGTTGAGGAAGATAGAAACATAAGTAAATAACCATGCAATAGTATTTTTATTGGAACTATATGAAGTATTTCTTTATAATGCCTTTTTAAATCCACATCTTGAAGCCTGACTTTAGATTTCTAAATTATAAATTATATACAGATGGGGGAAGGAGATAAAAAGGTAAAAAGAAAAGACAAACAAGTATATTGCACTATTGAACAAGAAAAAATTTTAAATAACCTCTCCCCCATCTTTTCACACATAATACCTCATGTATCCCTCTGTCATCTGGATGATAAACTAGTATTTGTGTGGATTGAAGTACAACCCAAACACTGTTGTATATATCAATTCATTGTATATATTCATTCAGTTACCCAAATATTTATTACTAAGTCAATAAACAAAGACAAACAACTAAAGAGAAAAAAAATCTACCTTCTAGGAATTCTCAATTTAATAGGGGAAATGAGTAAAAACTGGATGACAACTCTCCCTTATCAAATGAAGTGATGCATGTCATTTAAATTTCATAATAACCTTGTAAGTCACTTATTATCCCAAATTTACTATATGAGGAAAAAGAGATTTAGAGCAACTCAGAACGCATTAATTAGTAGGTAAAGTGTTAGGCTTCAACATGCTATACCTCCACTATCAATCTCAGCTCATTTTATACACTAATGATAACAATAGTACACCAACGATGATAACAGTTAAGTATTATTTAAGGCTTAGCATTTCATATATATAATTTATCATATAAAATATCACTACATACATAAATATATATGTAATATCTTTAAGCCTACTGCCAATTCTCTGAGACAACCATTATCATTTTTACATATAAAGAAACTTGCCTATGGCCCACATCTGAGAATATGGTAGCCCCAGACCTTAATTACCCATATAATTTTAATTTTTATATGCATAATTACTACAAAAATAACAAGAAATTTATTTTTGTAATAAAATGGCTTTCCTTTCTAGCAGTATGTAAGACAAAAACAGCTTCAGAATCAAGTTATTCTTATGTGCAAAAAAATGAAGATAAAAAATTATAGTATAAATATTTTTCTGTCTTGGCACCAGAAAGTTTATGTTAACAAGAAACCAAACAGATAAAAAATTTTAACTCTCCCTCCAGAAGACAGCACTCTTTTGAAAAAAAGATCAGGATGGATTTTTAAACATCTTCATGATGCAGCTTCATTCAGAAATTCTCTGGCTTTCTTTCCAGATAGGAAACATTCAGCTTGTTATTTCGGAGACTGGCCAAAAAAATCTTAGCTTCAAGTAAAAGAGGGCTCTATTCAGAAGCTCCTAAATATGAACAAATTACTCTTTATCCTCCCTTTCAGACAGTGATAAAAACAGAAACTACTTAATTCAGGACATTTAGTACTTGAGATTAGTTTGAATTTGCACGGGTCCAGAAGTCACCAGAACTATATTAAGGGGAATTTTATTTGTGTCTACACTTATCTGGCATGCTCTAGATAGTCAACAAAACTATGGTACGTAAAGGAAATAATCAGTCTTAATGACAAAATTATCCTTAAAACCCACTGTTCATACACATAACAGTCTTCCAAACTATAAGAACCATTTTTTGGAAGAAAAATATTACTGCCGGATATCCCAAAACTGCCCTGGTTGATGACAGAAGAAAGATGCATAAAACATTTATACATAAAAAATAATTACTTCCAATTGCATGTTTATCTTCAAAGTATAAATGGTAAACTATAATTCTATATGAAATATATGTATAAGCAGCACTATGCCTGGCATATAATATATATGTGACATCTAGGCAAAATTACACAGTGGTCAAAATTATAGGGTCTGGAACCAGATTGCCTAAATTCAAATCTTACTTCCAATATAAAAAAAAAAAATTGCATGCCTTAAGTAAGTTACTTAATGTGGAGGTACCTCAGTTTTCTCATCTGTAAACCTCAGTCAAACCTATGGGATTTGTAAAATTAATATGTGTTACTGTTACTATATATATAATACTAAAAGTCCTTAATTATTATTATTTTTAAATCATCAAATTTGAAAATCAAGCACAGATAGAATTAGTCAATACAAATACTGAAGCATTATAACCATTATTTTCCTCAATCCTGTGACCAAGTTAAAGACTAGAAACAAGAATTCCCACTCATAGCAAGTTAGTAAATATTAACAACCAAGCCCCTTTTACTGGGGTCAATTGGGGTCAATTATTATCTGGTTTTTCTAAAATTACACATACCCAGCAATTTTCTGTCATCATGCTTTAGATTTATAAATCTATTATCTACCAAATTAGCAATACTATAAAATAATGTGCTGTTTTTATTTTACAAACCATTGCATTTCATGAAAATATACTTTTATTACTACATTTCACCCAGAGTCAATTCCACTCACATCTACTGCAGACAAGTCAATTGTATCCACTTCACAAAGAGTGCAGCCATTATCTTGTGTCCATGCATTGGGTATATAGTTTCCAAAGTAATTCAGGAGGATCTGGAAAAGAAGGAAAAGTGCATTATTAACAAAAGTAAGACTTTCCCATCAATGTACTTTCATTCTATAAACTTCTAACTTCAAAGCATGTTTTCTGCATCAGGTACATCCCCTTAATAATTCTACAAATATTTGCCACCTAAAGATACACAATGAACAAAGTTCTCTCCAGACTGTGAATCATAAATAAAAGCAAACTCTGTCTATAAATGCCAAAAAATGCATTATACATCATAAAAGTCACATTTCATTATATCAAAAATAAGAAGATACACCATTAAAGAAATATGTCAAACAATTTAACACAGTTTTAATTGAGCTAATGAAACTTATTAACCAAAACAAAACAAATAAAAGCAGTTATGTGAACAGTAATTTAGTAATAATATAAATATGCTTAAAGGCTCAGTATAGACATGTACAGTGAATGGGTAAGTGCCAGTGTTACCTCTTATCACCATCACCACACACAAAAAATATTGTATATACTTTATCATCAAAAGGCACTAAACTCCTCTGGGGAACTATGGTACTCACAATAACCCAGGCTTCTGGGCAGTAATTCTGGAATAGTGACTTGAGGAAAAGAAAGCCTGTAGGTTAAAATAGATCTAGAATAAGTTCTAATTAGAGCCACCCCACAAACCCTGTTAATAATAAACTAGAGTGGGGAGGGGAGGTAGAACAAGAAGGCAGAGTATGGAGATCTTGGGCTCACCTTCCCCTACACCTACAGCAAAATTACAACTACATAGAGGGAACTATCTCTGAGAATGACCATAAGACTAACAGAAAATATTTTCCATAACTGAAGATAAAAAGAAAAAGCAACAATGAGACAGGCAGGCGGAGCAGAGATGCAGTTTAGTCAAAACCCACACCCACAGTGGAGCAATCCACAAACAGGAGGGGTATCACAGCCCTAGGGGTCTTCTCCAAAAGGCCAAGGGCCCAAGCCCAACATTGGTCTCCCCATCTTAGAAGACCTGCACCAGGAAGATGAGCCACCATAATATCTGGCTTTAGAACCAGAGGGGATTACATATGGGAGAGCCAGAAGCCTGTAGGAAATTGAGACTGCTCTGAAAGGGCGCAGGCACAGATTCACTCTTTCCAAATCACAGTGCAGAGGCAGCAGTTAGAATAGTGCCTGGATCATACAAGAAAGAAATTTATTTATTAATTTTAGGGCATGTACCTGAGGGACACAGATCTGTTGAAACTTTCTCTGCGTATATAGGAGCTGGCAGACTGTGGCCAGACTGTACAGCTGGCTGTACTGGGAACCAGCCTCATATACTAGAGTACCCAAAGCAATTGCAACTCAGCCATAACAGCAGTATGCACACAGCCCACACAGAGGACACTCCTGGAGTACCTGGCTCTGGTGACCAGGAGGGGCCACACTACTGGGCCCCATAGGACACTTTCTATACAAAGTCACTCTTTAGAGACCAGGAGATACTAGCTGATCTACCTAATACATAGAAATAGAAAATTAATTTATATGAGGAGACAAAGAAATATGTTCCAAATAAAAGAAAAAGACAAAACCTCAGAAAAAGAATTAAATGAAATGGAGCTAAGATAGAAACTAGCTGGAATCACAGGCAGATTAGATGATGCAGAAGAAAGGATCAGAAATATGGAAGACAGGCTAATAGGAAATCGCCCAATCAAAATAGCAAAATGAAAAAAAGAATTTTTAAAAATGAGGATAGCTTAAGGAGCCTCTGGGGCACAATAAGCATTCTAACATTTGCATTATAGAGTTCCCAGAAGGAAAAGAAAGGGACAGCGATATTTCAAGAGATAATGGAGGTAATACATTTCCCTAAACTAGTGAAGGAAACACATTCAAGTCTAGGAATCCCACAGAATTCCAAATAAAGTCAATCCAAAGAGACCTACACAAATACACTACTATCAAAATGTCAGAAGTTAAAAATAAAGAGAGTATTAAGGGCAGCAAAAACAAACAAACGAAAAAACCTGTCACATACAAAATAAACCCTGTGAGATTATCAGCTGATTTTTCAGCAGAAAACTTGTAGGCCAAAAGGAATGGCATGACATATTCAAAGTACTGAAAGGAAAAACACAACCAAGAATCTCTATCTGGCGAAGTTAACATTCAGTATTGAAGAAGAGATAGTTTACCAGACCAGCAAAAGGTAAAGGAGTCTATCACCACTAAGCCAACCTTATAAGAAATGTTAAAGGGTGTTCCCTAAATGGAAAAGACAAGAAAATAACCAGAAATATGAAAATTATAAAAGGGAAAAATATCACCAGTAAAGCCAAATATATAGTAAAGGTAATGGAACAGCCAACTATACAGCTAGGATGAAGGTGAAAATACAAAACTAGTAAAATCAAATATTATCTACAATAATCACTTAACAATGTACAAAATAAAAAAATGTAAAATAAGACACCAAAAACATAAAATATGGCAGAGAAGATTAAAAATGGAGTGTTTTTAGAATACAGACAAACTTGAGCAATGGTCAACTTAAAATATACTGATATTTATTATATAAGAACTTCATGGTAACCATGAATCAAAAACATATAATAGATACACAAAAGATAAAGAGGAAGTAACACAAACATACCTCAGTAACCAAATCATAAGGGGCTAAGAGAAGAAAGGAACAGAGAAGAATACCAAAAATAACCAGAAAACAGCTAACAACATTGTAATAAGTACATGTCTGTCAATAATTTAAATGTAAATGGACTAAACGTTCAAAACCAGAAAATAGGGTGGCTGAATGGATTAAAAGTTAAAAAAAGCTCCATATACATGCTGCCATCAAAGGACTCACTTGACATCTAAAATCACACAAAAAGGGAGGGGGAAAAAGGGTATTCTCAACCATATAAAGAAGACTTAATATCTATGCTTCTCAAATTATTTCAAAAAACTCAAGGGTAAGGAAGGAATGCTTTCAAACTCATCCTACATGGCCAGCATTACCCTGATATCAAAATCAAAGACACTATGAAAACAGAGAAAATAATAGATAATTATCCCTGATAAACATGGATACAAAAATCTTCAACAGAATATCAGCAAACTAAATTCAATAACACATTAAAAGGATTATAAATCATGATCCAGTAGGATTTACTCTAGGGACACAAGAATAGTTCAATATATTCAAATCACTCAATGTGAAACACCACATTAACAAAATAAAGGATAAAAATCATATAATCAGATGCAGAAAAACTTTTGACAAAATTCAATATCCATTTTATAAGAAAAACTCTCAACAAAGTGGTTACAGAGGAAACATACATCAACCTAAAGGCCATATATGACAACCCCACAGTTCGTGTCATATTCATTGAAAAGCTGAAAGCATTTCCTATAAACTAGGAAGAAAACAAGGATCCCACTCTCCCCAACTTTATTCAACATAGTTTGGAAGCCCTTGCCAGAATAATTAGGCAAGAAAATAAGATAAAATTCATCCAAATTGAAACTGCCACTGTTTGCAGATGATATGTACTATATATAGAAAACTATATATGGTACTATACATAGAAAACTTTAAATACTCCACACAAAAAAACTATTAGGTCCGCCAAATGAATTCACTTAAGTTACAAGATCAAACAAAACACAGAACTCTATTGCATTTCTATATAGTAATAATAATTGACCAGAAATTTAAAAAAATTTTCATTTACAATTGCATAGAGAAGAATAAATTTCTAGGAATAAATTTAATCAAGGAAGTGAAAGATTTATACTCTGGAAACTATAAAACACTGATGAAAGAAACTGAGGAAGACACAATTAAATGAAGAGATAAACTGTGCTCACAGACTAGAAGAATTAATACTGTGAAATGTCCATCCTACTCAAAGCAATCTCCAGATTCAATGTAATTCCTATCAAAACACCCATACCATTTTTCACAAAACTAGAATAATCCTAAAATTTATATGAAACAACAAAAAAGGTCAAATAGCCAAAGCAATCTTGAGAGAGAAGAACAAAACTGGAAGTATTGTGCTCCCTGATTTCACACTATACTACAAAGGACAGTAATCAAAATAATACAGTATTGACATGAAAATAGACACATAGATAAAAGGAACAGAATAGACAGCCCAGAAATAAACCTACACTTATATGGTTAATGATCTGTGACATAGAAGGCAAGGATATACAATGAGAATAGACAACCTCTTTAATAAATGGTGCTGGGAAAACTGGACAGCTACATTCAAAAGAACCAAAATGGACTACTTTCTCATACCATATATTATACAAGAAACTCAAAACAGATGAAGGAATTAAATATCCTGGGAAATAATTTTTTTAGAAGAGAAAACAAAATCTCCCCATGGTTGGACATATCTAAAATTCCCACCTACATATAAAGACTGGCACCTTCCTTATCTCAGAAATGTCATAAGAAATTAAATATTTACTTCATGAATTATTGATGAATCTGTTAGGACCCCTAGGTGAATAGGAACATCATCAATATCTTTTTTAAAAGGTTAGAGCATGAAAGACATTATATTTAGTTATATTTAGTTTTCAGAATTAAAACTTTAAAACTTTTTTACTTTTTATGTCTATTTGATTTTCAGAGATTACTAAGACTGGAAATCTCTCTTTTTGGAACTCTCATCACACAGGCAGAGGTTACCCATCACCCTTACCCTTACATCTGTTTTCTTCATCAAAAACCTCAGACATTTGTGCTGGCAGCTACGGAAAGTGCAGAGAACTGTTTATGTAGTTAGGCTGTTCCAGGAAGTCCTTGCTACTAGGTGGTAGTGCTTTCTTAATCCTGTTTTCACAATATGGAAACATTTCCAAGGATGATGTCATGTCACTGGCAGAGAAACTTTTCCAACTGAATCTTTTCTTTTTTCTTTCATTTTTTTTCAAGTCACCCAAGTATTCAAGGTCATAGTGACCCAAGCATTGAGGTTTATATGCACAAAATTAGAGTCCCTATTTTTATTGCAGATCAAATTCATTTCTGAAATGACTTGTTTTCATGTGCAAATTAGGTGATGTACTTTTCTTATGTTTAACTTTTGCATAAAAATACTACCAATTTCATAATGATTTACCTTAAGAAGTACATTATCTGATATTTAAAAGAAAAAAGGAATTAAAATAAGCATCTTATGATGTGTTACTAACAGTAAATAAGTTTCAAGAATAAAAAGTAAAACTTCAAACCAGAAGTCATGGTTTCTATCTAAAAACTGATTTATATTAGATTATACCTAGACAAGTATGAAGACAATTATGTAGAAAAAATAAAAAACATATTTCAAATAAAATGTTAATTTAAAAGTAACAAAATTTTTTATACATCATTATGAAAACAAATGAAAAATATGAATGCTTACAGGTACATATTGCAAGGACATAAATTAAAGGCTGAAAGCAACAAAACAAGATGTAGTGGGATTATAAATGAGTTTTTAAATTATTTATAATTTAAAAGTTGTTCTTCTTAATAACATGAGATTTCAAGAAAGTAACTAAGAAATAAACTCATCTTTACCTACTTTGGTCTATAAACACATTATCAACAACTTATCATTTATATATTATGCACATTTTTAAATAAAAAGGGTTAAATAGTAACATTCATGAGGTTATGGCTCAAAACCCCTGACATTATAATCATTCCCTACTAAATAAAATAATAAATAAAGCTAACTTACAAAACATATAAAAATCATTTCATCTTTTATGATGGTTAAATAAAAATGGTATATCTAAAAAGAGTAATCTGGTTTTTTTTTTCTTTATTATCCTGGGTAAAATGTGACTTTTTAAATATATTACTAAATAAAGTATTGGCATTAGTTGAATGCTCATTTATATAGTCCTTTCTCAAATTTTATATTATACCAAATATAATTTCACAATAAAAAATTACTTCATTTTTGCTGCCAAATAGAATTATAAGGTCATGTCACAGAAAATATAATGGGATCATCATACTGCTTGAAATGCCAGAACCAGAGAGCCCAAACTAAAAATGTTGCTCGGAAGACTTAAAATTTCTTAGTCCATACAGAACTTTCTAAATGACTAAGGACTAGAGCTAGTTTTCTTATGAGAAGTCTTTTAATCACTTTGTAAAACTATCAGCATTACCCTGGAAATCTGGAAAAAACTGGTAAATACAATGAAATCACTGAATATCAGGCCTCCCTCAAAATAGCTAAATTTTTGGGACCAACCGCCCTCTTAAAGGCATTGAAGTTTGATTCAAGTATTACATTACCAAGGAAAACTAGCACACTATTTAGTTATAGATGTCTCTGGCTGTAGAAGTCCATTTATCTGACTAGGGACAGTTACAGGGACCCACACATATTGCATGAATATTTTGCCCTGCCAGAAAAAAATCCACTTCACCATTCCCAAGAATAATGCTAAGTCATTGGACTATTTATAGACCCTGATATTCAATCACAATTTACTGGAAGACTAATATATGCTGCACATGTCCTGAAGCCTGGCAAAACAAAAAGTGAACCGGAGAGATACAATTTCTATAATTCCTAGGCTAAAAACCCAGTAAGAGACAAAAATTTAAAACAGGTCAATCCTGTCCCTGTACAGTGTGTGGTATCATGTTCTGTGATAGACAAAGTTCCAGATATTATAAAGGCATATAGGAAACTTGAGGAGTAAAGACAGCTGACAGCTAAAAGATCAATGGCTCAGCAGGTAAAGAATCCACCTGCAATGCAGGAGACACAGGAGACACGGGTTTGATCCCTGGGTCAGGATGATCCCTTGGAAGAAGGCATGGCAACCACTTCAGTATTCTTGCCTGGAGAGTCCCACAGACAGAGAAGCCTGGCAGGCTTCTGTCCAAAGGGTCACAAAAGAGTCGGACACAACTGAGTGACTAAACACATACAAAAGATGAACAGCACTTAATAGATGGGTACAGCAGATAGGATTTAGGGTCAGAGGATTCCAGAATGAGTGATGTGCATGTACAGAAGACTTGCAGACAGAGGAAACATGAAACGTTTGCAAAGTTTAAATCAACTCAGTATGGCAGGAGTTGAAGGAGAGAATGAGAATGAGAAATGGTATATAGATATTATAGCATCAGGAGTCGGGGAGTAGATGGAATGGTAGACTGGGGACCCCTAAACCAGAAGCAAACTTCAAAGAAAAAAGAAAAAAAAGAGCTTTACAAAACAAGTTGAGAATGTGGAATTTCATAGCTAAGACTACAGAAGGCAGCACACAGGTTGAGTAATGTGACTGGGTTTTTGCTTCTGCAGAATACTCTAAGTCCAAGCTGCTGGCAGATGACTGTAACTGGTGGGAGGTTGCAAGTGGCCTGAACTAAGAAGTTGCTCTTGACGCTAAGAAAATTAGTCAAACCACCATGCACAGAGTTAGAAGGTATAGCTCTTGGATTGGATGGTTGGTTTAGTCGCTCAGTCATGTCCAACTCTTGCAACCCCATGGACTGACTGTAGCCTACCAGGCTCCTCTATCCATGGGATTTCCCAGGCAAGAATATCAGAGTGGGTTGCCATTTACTTCTCCAGGGGGACTGGAAGAGAGAGGCAACTACAGCCAAAACAAAGACCAGGTTGTGGCTAATCAACTGGGTGAAAGAGGGAAAGAACTGAAGGTCTTGAGCTCCAGGTCTTATTTGACACACAGATAAATCTAACAATTGGGCATTCAAACCCAGAGCTCAGGAAAGATAGAAGCTACTGTAAGGATTTGAAAATAATCAGCACTGAGACTTGCTGACTTGCAAATGAAGTAGCTTACCTAAGAATGCAGAGAAAAGGATGTCTCCAACAGATACCTATAGAATACGTAACTAAAACAATACAGGAAGAGAACCATCAGAACCCTGAACTTGACTACACAAATTGTTAAATTTTAAAAATTTATATTAAAGGACTTTCCCTGGTGGTCCAGTGGTCAAGAATCTGCCTCCCAATGCAGGGGACACAGGTTCGATCCCTGGTCCAGGAAGATCTCGCATGCCACAGAGCAACTAAACCTGTGCACCACAAATACTGAGCCTGGGCTCTAGAGCCTGAGCACCACAACTACTGAGCTGCAACTGCTGAGCACTGCAACGATGAAAGACCACGTGCCTAGAGTCTGTGCCCTGCAACAAGAAAAGCCACTGCATTGAGAAGCTCTAGCACCACAACTAGAGAGTAGCCCTCACTCGCCACAACTAGAGAAAGTGTACACAGCAATGGAAACCCAGCAGAGCCAAAATTAAGAACATGAATTTATATATATATATATGAAAGATAAAGAGAGAGACTAAAGAAGAATGAGGAATGGCCAGAAAGTTATTAGACAAACCAGCAGAGCATGATGGAAGCAAAGGGAAGTATTTCAAATTGAACCAAATGGGTTGAACATCATCAAATGTTATCTTTGGATGAAAGATAAACAAGAGCTCCTTAGTGTCTACTCCTCAACAAGGATATCACAACACAACACTTCAGCAGGAGCTATTCCTGGGTGGTGGGAAGAGCAATAGTCTCTAAAGAGTGTAGCTACCGGGGGAAGGAAAATGTCCTACATTGCTGGGAAGCAATGTAGTTTGAGAAGGATGTTACAGTTTGTGTTGGCTGGGTTCATAGGATAAGAAAGACTTGATGGTCTTTAAAATGCTGATGAGAAGGAGAGACTAGAGCTGGGAAAACTGTTATCAGAGAGAAAAAGGAGTCCATAGCCAAGGCTCTGTAGGAGCGCCAGAATGTGATAAAAGGCAAGGTGGAAAGTAACTAGAGAAGGGGAATCTAATTTCTCCATTTTTATGGCGGAAAAGCTGCCAATGTGGGCTTTTCCTTGACTGTCTTCCCATGCATAGCTTTTATCGGAATTCAGGCTTCTCACTCCTCTGAAACAGCAGACCTCATCTCCCATCTCTCTTCCCACAATGCAAATTTATCTAATAATCTCTTTTCTATGTACTTATGGGTAAGCCCGGCATCATCTGGGTATCTCAGAACATTGTTTTAAGCACAATATCACTAACCATATATGTGTATATGTGTGCATATATATATATATATATATATGTATGTATGTGTATGTATATATGTTTATGTGTGTTATATAAATGTATATACAAAATAATTCATATTTAGATTTTAATAGGATAGCAGAAATACAAACTCATTACAGATTTTTCAGTCAGTAACACTTTCAGCAAGCTAAATTATATATATTTGAAAAGCATATAAAATTTCATTTGAAAAATTATGTCTTTCAACTGTAATCCATCATAAATTCAAGACGAAGCTTTCTGGATACACAGTTATACCCCAATGTTAACAGAGCTGTTAACTTTGACAACAGTGACTCAAGTGAAACAAATGAACCCTCATAAACTTCAATATTTATTCAGAGAGGATACTCTATTGAGGGAATGTGGCTCATTCTCAAGTAAGCTGTTACATTAAACTGAAATGTATTACAAATAGAATAGAAAGCTATCAATCTCCTGAGGAAAAATCATCAGTTTGATTAATCTGAATGAAGTCAGATAATATAGTATGTAAAGGAATGAAACTAATAGATTATTAGCACCAAAATACATTGTGGCAACCTCTGCTGTACGGTAAAGTGACTCAGTTAAACATGAATAGACATTATTTTTTTTAATATTCTTTTCCATTAAGATTTATCAAAGGGTATTGAATATCCCTGTCTATACAGCAAAACCTTGTTATTTATCTAGCCTCTTAAAGACATTAAAGGAGGGAGAGGGGGAGGAAAAGATGGGAGAGGAAGGGGGAGGGATAGAAGGAGGGGACGGAGGGAGGGGGAAGAAGGGGGAAAGGGGGAATGAGGGGAAGAAGTCATTCTATCAATGTATACTTCTCTGTAATCTATCCTCAAGAAATAAGGAAACACAGAGAGGTCTCTACTGTGACTCACCTTGGTGGGTCCATTTCCATTAATCGTCACTGGTAATGTTTCATAAAACACATTTTTAGCTCTGGCTTTGCCATTTTCAAATTTCAAAACAACTTCATCTGGATTTTAAAAAAGACAGATTTTAGTCATTTAAATGTGTTTATATGTGTTCATATACACATACAGATATACACATCTAACTATACATTTTAGTTTGTTATAAAACTTCTCATGTATGCTATTCCATGTGCCACACTTTTAGAAACTTTGCCTGCTTCCAGTTAGCAGATATCCAAAATGAAGGACAACACTGATACAGATACAGATTATTCTAAGCACCTAACCTTCTCCAACCTGGTGCTGGCAAACTGAGCTGCTATGACACTGAGAGGTCTTGGTTGAAAGAAGGAAAGCATCTTCTCAATACTGTCTCTGTCTTTTGAAAGTGATGTAATCCCAAATGAATTAAATTATTGTCTCAATTTATTCACTTGTAAAATGGGACTCTTGCCTGCTTTTCTAGGCTATTATAAACATAACAATAATATATCTAGCAAGTAGAAAACTGCCAAGCATAAGCTAGGTTTCTACAATTGGCCATCATTGATAGTACTTCCAGTTCTTGAAAATCAGGCCTAATGCTAATTCCAGGAATACAAAATCAGCACAAGGAGCTGAAACAAGGAGCAGAAACATTTTTTTTTGTTTTCAAGCTCCTGTCCTCATATTTCCAGAGCACTCCAAACTAAACGCCTTCCACTCTAAGAATCTTTTTATTTATGAACTGCCTTAAAGAAGTATATTGAATTGCAATATATTTTTAATTTGTGAGGTATTAATGCACTAATGTATCAATGTATTTTTAATGTATTAATTAATTAAATTTAATGTATTCATGTATTTTTATCTAAACACATGTCTACCAGGAAGACATATACTGGCATGCACACACTTATACACCACACTCCACGGTGTACATGTCTCATTACCAGTTAGTTACCTTTAACCTAGGTTAAAATAATTTAATACTGCTGAGTAACTCACAATATTAATGATACTAAAAACTGTAATAACAAAGTGTAATTAATTTAAAACTATATCTAGAGTCCCCAGTGGTAAATCACTAAAATTTAAGTTACCTAAGGGTAGAAGTTTATCTTTCTGTACTATTCCTGGGAAATGATTTTAACTGAATGCATTTATATCAAGCTCAGCTTAACTCCAATATTTTGCTTAATAGTTGCAATACCTACATGTCAACCTTAGTCATACCTTCAAAATGAATATAAAAAAAAGATAAACAGTTGAAAACACTAGTGCTCATTTGCACACATGAGTAACCCACTATTTAGGAAGCATACCTACAGCTCCATTTAAGGTCTGGAAAATTTTACATTTGTGATCCAATGTGATGTTAATAGCTTCCTAAAAATAAGAATGGAAAAAAAATATTTAAAATGACAACAGAAATAGCACACAACACTATCATGTTGATATAGTTTGCTCTTTGGGGGAATATAAAGATCTGAAACACAAATTACTCCAATAAACTTCTTCAGAAAGACCCATGTTATGTGTTATGTTAAGCTATTGAGGTTAGGTATTATTATTATGCAGTATCATCTAGCCTGACTGCTAAAACAGGTTTAAAAGAAGAGAAGCAAAAGGCAAAGGAGAAAGGGAAAGATACATCCAACTGAATGCAGAGTTCCAGAGAATAGCAAGGAGAGATAAGAAAGCCTTCTTAAGTAAACAATGCAAAGAAATAAGAAAACAATAGAATAGGAAAGACTAGCGATCTCTTCAAGAAAACTGGAGATACTAAGGCAACAGTTTATGCAAAGATGGGCACAATAAAGGACAGAAATGGCAAAGACCTAACCAAAGCAGAAGACATTAATAAGAAGTAGCAGGAATACACAGAAGAACTACATAAAAAAGGTCTTAATGATGTGGATAGAAATGATAGTGTGGTCACTCACCTAGAGCCAGACATCCTGGAAAGTGAAGTCAAGCAGGCCTTAGGAAGCATTACTATGAACAAAACTAGTGGAGGTGATGGAATCCCAGGTGAGCTATTTAAAATCCTAAAGGATGATTCTACTAATGTGCTGCACTCAATACGTCTGCAAATTTGGAAAACTCAGCAGTGACCACAGGACTAGAAAAGGTGAGTTTTCATTCCAATTCCAAAGAGAGCCAATGCAAAGAATGTTCAAACTACTGGACGATTGTGCTCATTTCACATGCTAGCAAGGTAATGATCAAAATCCTTCAAGCTAGGATTCAATTATGTGAACCGAGAACTTCCATATGTACAAGCTGGATTTAGAAAAGGCAGAGGAACCAGAAATCAAATTGCCAACATCTGTTGGATCAAAGAAAAAGCAAAGAGGTTCCACAAAAACATCTACTTCTGCTTCACTGACTACCCTGAAGCCTCTGACTGTTTTGATCACAACAAACTGTGGAATATTCTTAAAGAGATGGAATACAAGACCACCTTACCTGTCTCCCAAGAAACCTGTCTACAGGTTAAAACACAATAGTTAGAACCAGACATGGAACAACAGACTGGTTCCAAATTGGGAAAGAAGGTCATCAAGGCTATATATTACCACCATGCTTATTTAACTTATATGCAGAGCACATCTTGCAAAATGCCTGGCTGGATGAATCACAAGCTGGAATCAAGATTGCTGGGAGAAATATTAACAACCTCAGCTATACAGATGATACCAATCTAATGGCAGAAAGTGAAGAGGAACTAAAGAGCTTCTTGATGGAGGTGAAAGAAGAAAGAGAAAAGGCTAGCTTAAATTTCAACATTTAAAAAGCTAAGACCTTGGCATTCAGTCCCATCAATTCATGGCAAACAGATGGGGAAAAATTGGAAACAGTGGCAAATTTTATTTCCTTTGGCTCCAAAATCACTGCAGATGGTGACTGCAGCCATGAAATTAAGATACTTACTCCCTGAAAGACAACCTAATCATAAATATTAATCTACTTTACAACCTTATTCTCAATGGACAAATTTTTCAGCTACATTGCTCTGAAATAATATTCCTAAAATTGTCTTTGCACGCTATTACAGCTGGAACGTTTGTGTTCCCTGAAAATTCATATGTTCAAGCCCCAGACTTCACTTTCTATCTCTTCTCTCTCTCTCCACCATGTGGAATGCAGCAAGAAGGTGGCTGCCATCTACAAGCCAGGAAGAGTTCTTCCCAGAATCCAACTATTCTGGCACCCTAATCTCAGACTTCTAGCCTCCAGAACTCTGAGAAAACAATTTCTATTATTTAAGCCACCCAGTCTATGATATTTTGTTGTGGTAAACCAAGCAGACTAAGACACATGCTAACCACATTAAATCTTATGCCTAGAGAAAACATAAATAGGATTTACACAACTAAAAATGTTACAGACCCAGCACCTCGATTTCAGAGGAAGCAAAAACAATTAAATATCACTCAGAGCACTTTCACTGTGGAATTACATTCAGAAAGACAGCCATCAGGCTACAAGGGCTAGCACTCATGCCAAGAGTAGGTTTCTCCTCTCGAATAAGAGATCAAGTCCTCAGGCTGGTTTTGTCAGGCACGTAAGAGACAGTAACAACAACAAAAAAAAAATTTAAGAATAAAGTTTCTTAAGTATCTAGAAAATATTTAGATAGTATTTATCAAAAATACGAAAGCAGACACAGTGCAAGCTCACTCTTAAAATATACTTTTAAAAAAACCACTTGTTTCCTAATGATAGTTCCCTGAAACACACAACTGAATAAATTTTAGAACTGTATTGATTATACAAAATAAACTTATGGAACATTAACTTATATTAGGTAATTACACTGAAAATAGTATCAAATTAAAGAACATTGTTTTTACTTTTCTCCAAAGTTCCATTTAAATCAGTCTCAGGAATATTGTCCTTAGGGTTTAAGGCAAAGTGTTCTTGTTCCCAACATTCTTCCCCTTAATATGAGAATTCAGATTTTTAGTAGAACACATGTGCTTCAAATAAAGAACAAAACTCCTCTGCATTTTGTGATATGGTGTGGTATGTGGTTTAGTCGCTAAGTCATGTCCAACACTGGTGACCCCATGGACTGTATAGCCCACTAGGCTCCTCTGTCCATGGGATTTCCCCAGCAAGAATATTGGAGTGGGTTGCCATTTCCTTCTCCAGGGATCTTCCTGACTCAGGGATCTAACCTCGGTTTCCTGCATTGCAGGCAGATTCTTTACTGACTGAGCCACCAGGGAAACCCTTTCCATATTATGTGCAGCCAAATAAATATGTTCTGATCAAAGAAAAGTATAAGAAAGTATTTTGTGAGACTTCCAGATAGGCTCCTTAGAGTTGACACAACTGAGATGGCCCCTTATTTATTATTCTGTCTGTAAAATTGCCCAGAATATGGATGCAATGACTGGAGTGCCAGTAGCCACTTGAACCCAGATATTACATTGAAAGTGAGAGCTATTACCTACCCTCTTCAGTGGATCAATGTAAATTTTAGTGTAAAATAACTGATCATCATCATTATCCTGGAGATTCCACTGTTGAACTATACGGTTGATATAAGGAGCATAACCAATAAATCCTGCAATAGAAAAGAGAATGAATAGAGGATTTAGAATTCAAAGACCAAAACTCATGTCTGTGTTAATTTCATAGACAAGTTACATAGATTTGTAAAGCTATTAGTCCTAATCCATAATTTAGAATTTTACAGCTCACCATGAGAGAAGTATGAGTTATCGAGTGTCCTTTGTTTCATATATAAATTCAAACAGAAGGTTTTACTACCAAGTGCAAATCAAAGACTCTCTTTGAATAAACACATACCCCAAATTAATTTTTAATTCATTTATTTTTAATTGAAGGACAACTGCTTTACAGTATTGTATTGGTTTCTGCCATACATCAACATGAATCAGCCATAGGTATACATATGTCCCCTCCCTCTTGAACTTCCCTCCCACCTCCCACTCCATCCAACCCCTCTAGGTTGTCACAGAGCCACGGTTTGAGTTCCCTGAGTACTACAGCAAATTCTCACTAGCTATCTGTTTTACATATGGTAGTGTATATGTGTCCATGCTACTACAACCCATCCATTCAAACCATCTCCCCAAATTAACTGATACAAGACAGGAAACTAATGTTTTCGAAGACATGTCAGGGAAAAAAGAGTTACTAGGAAAAAATGAGAATCAGAAGAATTTTCTTTCTTCTGAAACGTTGTTCTTAGATCCTGTGTAAAAGATTCACTGTTTCTGAAGAAAAAAAAAAAAAAAGAATTCTACTACAGTGGTTTTAATGTCAGTGCCAGAGATGCTAACGCAATCAAAAGAATGTTGGATTTGCCACTGACTGCAAACATCCCAAAGAAATTTTATATCTAGGACATTTTGGGAATTTTTCCTTTACTGAGCTAGTCATTACTATGTCTGCTAAACCATTTTCTGGCTAGGTTTTGTCATGGTCTGGAAAAAGGAAGTCTAAAATTGGACTTTTTACCTTGGCCTTAGAGCACAAGCATTAAATATGCCAACAACAGTTGTCTATAAAAGACACAGACAACAGGATCATTTTTCCCTGTGTTTGAGTCTTCCTCTGAATGCAGCCAAACTGCAATGTTTCATTGACATACAATACTTTTTAACAAGGGGCAATTTTACTCCTGAGAACTGAAAGGAAACCTAACTCATTATCCTCAAAATTAAAATGCCCTTATAGTAATAAAAGAATTAAAAGAAATAGGCAGGAATTTTATTGTTAACTCGAGAAAACAAGACAAAATGAAAACATGACTAAATCAATCACTGGTGGCTCATTTTTTCTTTATTTTTGCCAAATTAGAAAAATCTTAAAACACTGAAAAATATATATTTCTCAACTCTTAAAACCAACCTGCTGTGATAAGCAGCATGTCTAAGCAGCAACATATGACATTTTCCAATGATTCATATTACTGTTTTTCAAAAATTATGTTTCCTTATCCTTTTTATAAATTACAAATGTCCTTAAAAATGAGAAGGAATTACATTTATTTTCATAGCATGTGATATGTAGTTTATGGTTTACGTTTTTCTATTAAACTGCCATACTATTTCAGAAGAGTAAAGTTTCTAATATTCTACCATTTTCCTCATAAGGAAACATGTTTACTCTCCATGATGATTTTTTTAACTAAATGAGGTACACACAAACAAAACTCATGTCTCTTAAATAACTCTCTATATCATTCATAAATTTACATAAACTTTTACTGAACATACTTAGATTTTCTAGGGTTTCTTTAATTATTCTGATTACAGAAAGAATAAGAATGATGTTCTGATATCCCTGTCTGATCACTTTTGGGCTTCCCTGGTGGCTCAGATGGTAAAGAATTTGCCTGCAATGCAGGATACCTGGGTTTGATCCCTGAGTCAGGAAGATCCCCTGGAGCGGGTAATTGAAACCCACTCCAGTATTCTTGCCTGGAGAATTCCATGGAGCGGACCCTTGCAGGCTACACCCCATGGGTTTGAAAAGAGTCGAACATGACTGAGAGACTAACACTTTCATTTTTCATGATCACTTTCTGACTTATAAACACATTCTCCTTAATTAAACTTACTCACAAAGGCACTCACTAGTTTTACTGTTTCCAAAGTACTATGCCTCTGTTTGATATTTAGATTTTTGAGTAAATATTTCACTACCTAGATTTTACATATGTTATGTTTCACTAAGCATGTCATGTTTAGAAAAACTAATAAATACAAAGCAAAAGTCATCCCAGAATTCCATAGCTAAGTGGCTTTTAATCTCTCTAGGACTTAGGATAAAAGATAAGCCATGTGTCACTGAGGGTCTGGCAGTTGAGGGCAGATGGAGCTCTCATTCTCATTTAAAATTGTCCAGACAGAAAAGTCAAAAGCAGGCAGCTAGCTTTACTTAGATATACAGAAAGTGTGACCAATATGAGAAACCCTAGGTTCTGACTTGAATGTTGAAGTAAAACCCAAAGATGGTAGATAAATTAGGAGAAAAAGAAAATGGTCAGAAGAGCCCCAAAACCATGAACGAAAAATATATTGGAGAGAAAAAGTGAGCTGAAACTTAGCAGTACACACTAAGATTTAAGGTTTCAGAAGAGCAAAGTTATATGGGCTGACAGAGTTCCAAAGAATCACCATGGAAATGGGTTTCTAAGAGGAAATGCAGGTGAGGAGAGCTGTAACTGCGTCATCTCAGAGAAACTAAGTTACTTGCCAAAAGTTTCATATACAAAAGTACCTGAGTGAAGTATAGAACCCAGATATGCTATTTCAAGCAGCACTTATTTGAACTGGCCTGAATACAATCAGTTATTTTATGTAATCCACAATAAAATCTGTCTTTCCAGTGTAGCCTGCAATTTCCACCTAACATTGTTTCTCTGACAAGGTACCTGTCCTATATCCATGTTTTCTGACCATATTTTTATATTAATCTCAGTCTAAAGAAATAAAATAATGTCTAAAGTCAAACTTCATTTCATTTTTTAATGGGAGGGGGAAACTTGATCATTTATTTTTTTATTATTTTTTTTAGATGAGAAAATATAATTATATATTTTTTTAAATTTTCTTTACTTTATTGTGTTGGTTTTGCCATACAGTGACATGAAACCGCCATGGGTCTACACATGCTCCCCCTCCAGAACCCCCCTCCCTCCCCCTTCCCGACTCCCTCCCCCTGGGACATCCCGGTGCATCAGCCCGGAGCATCAACCCTGGGCTGGCGATTGATTTCACATATGGTAATTAACATGTTTCAATGTCATTCTCCCATATCATCCCACCCTTGCCCTCTTCCACAGAGTCCACGAGTCTGTTCTATACATCTGCGTTCCTTTTGCTGTCTCGCATGCAGGGTTCTCGTTACCATCCTTCTAAATTCCATATATATGCGTTAGTATACTGTATTGTTGTTTTCCCTTCTGGCTTACTTCACTCTGGATAATAGGCTCCAGTTCCGTCCACCTGAGTAGAACTGATTCAAATGTATTTTTTTTAAATGCTGAGTAATATTCCATTGTGTATATGTACCACAGCTTTCTTATCCATTCATCAGTTGATGGGCATCAAGGTTGCTTCCATGTCCTGGCTATTGTAAACAATGCAGCGATGAACATTGGGGTACACGTGGCTCTTTCAATTCTGGTTTCCTTGGTGTGTATGCCCAGCAGTGGGATTGCTGGGTCATATGGCAGGTCTATTCGCAGTTTTTTAAGGAATCTCCACACTCTTTTCCATAGTGGCTGTACTAGTTTGCATTCCCACCAACAGTGTAAGAGGGTTCCCTTTTCTCCACATCCTCTCCAGCATTTATTGCTTGTAGATTTTTGGATGGCAGCCATTCTGACTGGTGTAAAGTGGTACCTCATTGTGGTTTTGATTTGCATTTCTCTGATAATGAGTGATGTTGAGCATCTTTTCATGTGTTTGTTAGCCATTTTTATGTCTTCTTTGGAGAAACGTCTGTTAAGTTCTTTGGCCCACTTTTTGATTGGGTCTTTTATTTTTCTAGAATGGAGCTGCAGGAGTTGCTTGTATATCTTTGAGATTAATTGTTTGTCCGTTGCTTCATTGGCTATTATTTTCTCCCATTCTGAAGGCTGTCTTTTCACCTTGCTTACAGTTTCCTTTGTTGTGCAGAAGCTTTTAATTTTAATTAGGTCTCATTTGTTTATTCATGCTTTTATTTCCGATAATCTGGGAGGTGGGTCATAGAGGATCCTGCTTTGGTTTATGTCAGAGAGTGTTTTGCCTATGTTATCCTCTAGGAGTTTTATAGTTTCTGGTCTTATGCTTAGATCTTTGATCCATTTTGAGTTTATCTTTGTGTATGGTGTTAGAAAGTGATCTAGTTTCATTCTTTTACAAGTGGCTGTCCAGTTTTCCCAGCACCACTTGTTAAAGAGGTTGTCTTTTCTCCATTGTATATTCTTGCCTCCTTTGTCAAAGATAAGGTGTCCATAGATGCGTGGATTTATCTCTGGGCTTTCTATTTTGTTCCATTGATCTATATTTCTGTCTTTGTGCCAGTACCATACTGTCTTAATGACTGTGGCTTTGTAGTACAGCCTAAAGTCAGGTAGGTTGATTCCTCCAGTTCCATTCTTCTTTCTCAAGATTGCTTTGGCTATACGAGGTTTTTTGTATTTCCATACAAATTGTGAAATTATTTGTTCTAATTCTCTGAAAAAGACCTCTGGTAGCTTGATAGGAATTGCATTGAATCTATAGATTGATCATTTATTTCTTAATTCAAAGTGGTATAGCTAAAGTGAAAGTGAAGTTGCTCAGCCATGTCCAACTCTTTGCGACCCCATGGACTACTGCCCACCACATTCCTCCGTCCATGGGATTTTCCAGGCCAGAATACTGGATTGGGTTGCCATTTCCTTCTCCAGGGGAGCTTCCTGACCCAGGGATCGAACCCAGGTCTCCAGTATTGCAGGTAGACGCTTTACCCTCTGAGCCACCAGAGAAGCCCTAGTGATACAGCTAAGGCAGTACTTTAAGTTCACCTAGGCACTCAATGTTGAATCTTTTTGACTAGGGATTTCAAGACAAATCATTTACTCAGATATATTTAAAATAAGAAAATAAAAGTGAGAGAAAATCAAAATGTTAGTCGCTCAGTTGTGTCCAACTCTTTGAGACCCCATGGACTGTAGCCCACCAGGCTCCTCGGTCCATGGAATTCTCTAGGCAAGAATACTGGAGTGGGTTGCCATGCCCTTCACCAGAGGATCTTCCTGATCCAGGGATCAAACCTGGATCTCCTGCATTAGCAGGCAGATTCTCTACCATCTGAGCCACCAAGCCATTTGTTTAAAATATAGATAAAATTAATGCCTATTTTTTAAAGCTACTCAAGTGTAGCTTGCACTTTTTCCTAAGGGAATTTACTAAGCCCATTAACCTAGAGCCAGCAAATTCTTAATGAAATTATAGTCAGAAGACCAGAATTCCTGTAGTTTTTCCTTTAATAACTGAATGTCTACTGGAGATGTCACTTAAATTGGGAAAACATAGTTTTCTCACTTATAATGTAGAAATAATAACATTTATACATAAATAACATTTACACTAATAATAACACATTAATAGTGTTTCTAGGAGCATCATACAATATAATAGATGAGAAAATGTTTTGTCAACTATAAAACGCACTGTGAATTTAAACAGATATAATTTTTCCATAGTAATAAGAAGATAATGGTTATTTAAAACATGTCTATAGTTACATATTTTTTAAAAAGGTGGCTTCATCAATATTTTAATCCATGACTCACATTATATTTTTCTTCCAGTATCTTACTCACCTCCTGAATTCAGGTAGCGTTTCCCAATGTGCACAATGGGATACTTGTCTGCTAGTCTTTTATCTGGCCACAGAATTCCATCAGCTGCAAAGACCACTTTGTGGTTTGACTTTTGAAACTTTTTTAGAACTTCTTCTGGACCACCAGCAAATATAACATTAAAGCTGATGAGGGGGAAAAAAAGAAGTTTTAAAATACAGTTGTCAAAATTTAGAGATATAAACCAACAGATTATTTTTCTCTAATAAAAATCAGATTTAGAACCCAACATCAGATTAATTCCAACTATTTGCAGAGTAAACCAAACAAGTCTCCCCCAACTTAAATTATATGGATTGTATTAAGTTATTAGTGCTTATGCTACATTGAAGTTCATATAAATGACATATAAATGAAGTTCAAATAAAAGACAGCTTTTTTAGTATTAGTCTTAATTTTTTCAATAATCATTTACTCTCCAAAATCAAAATTCCATAAGTGTTGAAAAGTTAAAAATCAGTAACTTGTTGTATAACAGAGTAAAAGTGCTATTACTGACAGAGTCTGCCATTGTAACTGCCTAATGTTTCTTTTTAATTTGTACTCATCTATAATATAAATTTAAATTTGAATCACTATTCAGCCTGAAATAATGCATACAGACATGTGTATCTTTTAAAAGCTCAATATATTTTAAAATGTTAAAAAATTAAATCTACAGTTTCATTGATTTTTCTGAAGACTGTATTACCCACAGTTCATCCATAGAATCACAACGACTTATAATATGACCTGTGACACACACTACCTGTTTCCTCTCAGCAGTAGGTTCTCTGTTCTTGCTACAACCACAAATTCTTCTGCATCTTTTTTTTAACATTAGAGTACCTCAAAACCAAAGATTTCCAAAGATGATAATTTCATGACTTGACATCCCAGGTGGCAAACAAGAAGAGTAAACAAATGCTCTTTAATTCAGCACCAGGTCGTCCTAATACCCAATCGTCCAAATGCACTTCTGTGATACCTAGAGTGGTGCAGGGGCAAGAAGGGGGTACCAGCAAGGAAGGATTGGGGAAGTTGTTGGGTTTTTTTGGCCACACCATGCTGCATATAGGATTTTAGTTCCTCCACCAGGGAGCAAACCCATGCCCACTGCAGTGGAAGTGCAGAGTCATAACCACTGGACCACCAAGGAAGCCGCTGCTATGATACCTGAATTGGGGAGTAAGGAGGCTGTTCCACACACTGCCAGACTTGCTCTGGAGGAGTCTGTCAATATGCTAAGATAGTAGTATGTATCAGGCAACATTTAATAACTTTCTGTACATGAATTTGGGCTTCCCCTGTGGCTCAACTCATAAAGAATCTACCTGCCAATGCAGGCGATGCAAGAGACATGGGTTCAATCTCTGGGTCAGGAAGACTCCCTGGAGAAGGAAATGGCAATCCACTACAGTATTCTTGCCTGGAAAATTCCATGGACAGAGGAGCCTAGCTGGCTACAGTCCACGAGGTCACAAAGAGTTGGACATGACTGAGCACACATGCCTACACATGAATTATTTCATCAAAATAAAACACTGTTTCTCATATCTATAGAAGCAAAAATCCAATGAAACTTTAAAAAATTACTTTAGCAAGAACACACGTGTGGAAGAGATGCTGACTGACATCTATATTCCTATGCCTTTATTTTAATAATAGAATCCCCGTATGTTAACTGGGCACATGGCTAAAGACTACTCTGAAGCCTGACCATTACACATGACCAAATCAGTCCAGTGGAATGTGAGTGGAACTGGTATTCCACTCACAAGTGGAACTTGGAGTCCTGGGCTTTAAAAAGGAAGCTGCCTACCCTCTGTTTCCTCTTTCCCTTTCATGGTGAACCAGATTTTACAAGTAAAAATTACATGACATACTCGCCCCCACCAGATAGTCCACTTCTGAATCTTTTTTTTAAAGAAGATTAAAATATTGCTAATGTGAAACTCAATTTAGTAATTATACCTAGGCAATTTTAGTTAGTAAAAGTTAGTAAAAGTAAAGTTGGATTCAGAGAGCTACCCCATTTTTTTCATCCTAAATTGTCCTAGAGAATTTAAATTTTATCATTGCTTTTTATTTGCTGCAAAAAATAACTTCAAAATTAAAATATATCTATCTACATATGTATACATATGTGTATATATGTACATATTTGGCATATAATTTTTTCTTTCTTTTAGGATCAATGGGTAGAAAATTTTTAATACTGTTAATAATATAATCATAAAGTGATTCAGTTCACACAATCTGAAGTCTAACAGAGAGGTTTCTAATTCCAGTTTCAGCTCTATCACTTGCTATCTGAGTAGCCATAGGAAAGTTAGTAACAAACTCTATGCTTCTGTTTCTTTAAGCATAAAATGATGGAGAAATAGTGCTTATATCTCATCAAGCTATTGTTACAAAAATTAAAAACTAACAACGTAATAATCTTTCAAAAAAGTTAACAAAATTAATATTTTTGTTACTATAGGAAAGGGACTTGAAGAAATGAGAGGTAGGACAAAAACTTACTTTAAAATTTACACAAGTCTGTAGTTTTAAATAATTTTATTTTTAGCCAAATACACATTTTAAGATAAATTTTAAATCAGAATAAATTTGTTCTGACTAAAACCTCAAGCCAACTCTCCTCCATGTTTATTTGAAAAACTGAATTAATCTGACTTCACAAAATATTTATATAAATATATCAAGTTTCTCTTTTTCTTATAAAGAAGTACAGCTGATTTCATAAGTATGACCACTTTAGATTTGTGCCTTGTAGGATAACGCTATCTTTTCCTCAAGACTACTAGTTGCTGATATAATTTTCTTTTTTAAATACTGAAGATTAGGAAATAAACTAGCTTTATAAGACCAGTTACCAGGGTAACTAAGCCCTGAGACATAAGGCAAATGCACCAAACCCTCTGAGGCACAGGACCCCATAAATTGACTGGAGAGATGGATAAAAAGAGCTCATTATGTCAGAGAATCATATGATTGGAGACTTGGACCAAAATGATTCCAATATTTTGCAGGTAGCATCATGTATTCGAACTTTCCTGGTGGCTCAAAGGTAAAGAATCTGCCTGCCAATGCAGGAAACACGGGTTTTACTCCTGGGTTGGCAAGATCCCCTGGAGGAGGCCATGGCAACCAACTTCAATATTCTTGCCTGGGAGATTCCATGGATGGAGGAGCCTGGCGGGCTACAGTCCATGGAGTCGCAAAAGAGTCAGACACAACTTAGAAACTAAACAACAACAAATATCATGTATTCGAAGTTATAAAGGTACAGCTGGCAAACGATTGCTTTGTCTTTGTAACACCAGTGAAGGACTTGATTTCTCCACAGTATATCTCAAACTATTAGCAAAACTCAACAGCTTGAAAAGGAGGAGTTCTGGGCAAATTGTTCTCTGATAATTTAAAAATTTTATGTTTGCATTACCTTTATTAAAAAAAGAAAAGCAATTCCTATAGGTCAAAATGTAAAAGGCAAAACTTCTCTTCACATAATTCAAGTAAGGATTTGACTTTGAATAAAAATTTAAGGTTGCTGAAACTTTCTCATTTCATTCTAGTAGCATTGCTATTTCTGTGTTGAAGTACTTTAGAAAAGTTTTTTGAACCAATTTAAAACTTTTCAAAGGGCAAGAAAGTTTTTCTACTTAAAATGACTTTAGTCACATCAACCCAAAAGGTCAAACTTTTTTAAAAATGCCCACAACAGTCATAAAAATAATGCTCATAGGAATTTGATATATTTAAATGTGAAGAATAAGATAAAACTTTCCACAGTTCACTGTGGTAAATATTCCTGGGTCCTGCAAAAACCATAAGGTTTTCACCTTATGTGGTCATACTGAGTCCTCTACCAGACACGTCAGTGTTCTGACAGGTCATTGAAACTTTTACAAGCATTTGTCCTTCTGCATTCCCTGTTTCTGTGCCACCATCAACCATACAGTCACTCAAGCTAAAATTCCTTCATTCAGCCCTGCCTCTTCCCTTTCCATGGCCTCTCTCATCAAATCTTTCTCCAGAACCCATCGATTCCATCTACTTTATCTATTTAGAATTTAAAGGCTCTCCACTCCCACTAGAAGGCACTGGACTAGATCAACTCAAAAATCTTATAAACCTCCCCATCATCCATCCCCTTTAATAAGGACCATCTGACAAACTCTCCTGAAAACCTTTCTGTGCCAGTCCCTTGACTGGATCAGTCCCTTGACTGGATCAGAACTATGATCTAAAGTGGGACTCAGCAAATATTTACTATCTAAACTTTTAGAGAAAATTCCTTAGGCTTTGAGGACAATATGGTCTCTGCTGGATGACTCAACTCTGCCTTAGTGGTACAATGCAGCCACAGGCAAATGTAAATAGCTGAGCACACTTGTGCTACAACAAAAGTATTTACAGAAAAGAGCCTGGGCCAGACCACAGCTTACCAAACCCTGGCCTGTAAAATAAAATCTAAATGAATCAGACTCACATTAATTTTCCATTAAATAACCTGTTCTGAAGTCACAGTGAATTATTTGATCTGTCTTTTATGTCTTTAATCATGATGTTTCACCAGCTTAGCACATCTTTTCCCAATCAGATCCAAACCACTCACCCTCAACCAAATTTCACCTCCTCTACAAACCTCTACGTGAGCAGCATATATGGAAAAGATCATCTCCATCCTCTTAATCCCCACAACTCTTTTCCTCTCCTTTTCCACAGAATATTTTATTTTCTACTCGTCATGGACAGGGAAGACTGATGTGCTGCAGTCCATGAGATCACAAAGAGTTGGACACGACTGAGCGACTGAACTGAACTGAAATGAACTTCATGCTGGCAGTGACTATTTATACTGCATTGTCTTCCTTCATATTTCAAATACACCACTTTATTCATCTGTGTATTATTCCCCTAAGTCAGAGAGGAAAACAACAGAAGTGTTTCCTAATCTTATTTATTTGTTCCTCCTCAACCCACACTTTATTCATCATCACTGATATAAATTTAAGCCAAAAGTTATGATTACCCAAACTATTAGCAGCTGGTTTTTAAAAGCTTAAAGTCTAGTGAAGCAATGCAAGAAGCAATACACCTGATAATTCTCCCCTTAATCATGTCTTCATCTTAAATACATATCTATATTTTTCACAGATAATTGATGCTAAAAACAATACTATAGAACCACCCCCCTCACCTAAAAGATAAAGCAGTTGAAAATGTCTACTCAGTTGAACTTGCAGAATAAATTACAAAATAATCACAAGAGAAATGATTAAATTTATCGTAGGAATTTTGAAGGAAGGGGAAGGAATAAACTCAGACAAAGTAGGGACTGTTTTAAAAACAATTACGGGGAGGAGTTTTTTAATGATATATAATTTCATTTTCTGAATATAATACTCCTACTGAGGCTGAGTTGAGGTAGGAGTCAAATGAGGACACTGCCCAGGTGGAGAGTCATTTTCTCCAGACGGTTTCCTGAGAGTAGCCAAGTCCTGAGGTAACTCCTAGCAGACAGGGCAGCCAAGGAGACACTGTGGCAAGACCCAAGCTGCTCAAGGTGCTAGCTATCTGTGGGACCACGAGTTGCCATCACTTGGTGCCTCTGAATCAGTCTCTTTACTTGTAAAATAAATGGTTAAATGAAAATATCCCTCTAACTTTAAATGATAGTTAAATTTATCTCTGCAACATTAGAACTTTCAAATCTGATACATATTTAGTGCACAGTATGTATGATAAAGAACCTGCCTACTGACCCAGGAGACATGAGACTCGGCTTTGATCCCTGGGTCAGGAAGATCCCTTGGAGGAAGGCATGGCAACCTACTCCAGCATTCTTGCCTGGAGAATACTATGAACAGAGAAGCCTGGCAGGCTACAGTCCATAAGGTCACACAGAATCAGACATGACTGAAGTGACAGCACACACACATGTACACACAACTAGGTATTCATTGAATCAGTGAAGAAAGCAAGAAGCTCTTTTTCAATCCACAGCATTTATTATTATGTAGCTATAATATTATTATTATGATGTAGTATTATTATATAATATTACTACATATTATACACAATATATACAATATACTATATATAATAATATATACATATTATATAATATTACATTATGATTATTATGTAATATTAGTATTATTATGTAGCTATGCCAGAAAACACATACAAAGCTATGGACAGAAAAGCCTATCCAGAGGGTAAGATTTCAACCCCTGCCCCACCACCAATCCAGCCATAGCAGCTAGCACCATATTTTACACAATAACAGATGCTTAATAATACATATTTACTCAAAACAAAAAAAAGATTCAAGGAGTAGGTAACCTGGTTTGGGGAAAATCTGGTTTATGTCTACACACAAAAAGTAGACAAATCAGTACTATTTACTAGCTATATATAAACAACCAACCCTTCTTTTGAATACAGTCTGGTTCTTCCTTATTCCAATATATCCACTAATACACTCAGTAAACACTAATACGAACATTTGAACGATTTCTTTATAAAGTCATTCATCTCCCATGTAATTCCTAATCATATTTCACATCATGGATGAGGCTGGAGGCAATGCAATATGTTTAAGTGACAGCTAAAGATTTTAACCTTTCCTTCAAAAACAAGGGAAAAACTTAAAAAGCCATGTAGAAACTGAAAACTCTGATGTATTTTGGCTTTCCTTCATACTAATATAATGAAACACTGTCCATTGCTAATGACTAGGTTCTTTGTGCCAGCACACTTAAACTGTCCTCATGGCCAAGAAGAAGTCTATCAAATAAATCTGCCATAATTAATTAAAATTACAGCAATCAATCTGAAAAAGCTTTGCTTTCAGAAAAATTTTACTCTGTCTTCTATATAAACTATGTGTGTTAGTTAGCTGCTCAGTTTTGTCTGACTCTTTGAGACCCAATAGACTGCAGCCCACCAGGCTCCTCTGTCCATGGGATTCTCCAGGCAAGAATACTAGAGTGGGTTGCCATTTCCCTCTTTAATAAACTATGTAAGGCAATATAAAATGTAGGCATATTGGGAATGTAGCTTAAATTATGAAAGGTACAACATGGTTATTTCATAGAATAAAATAAGATAGGATCTGGTCACCTATAGAGTTACTAAATACAAATTATATTTCTTATAACAATGACAAAATCATAAAAACTATGTTCACAAACAGTTAGCAAAATGGTCCAATAAAAACATAATCTTTCCCAATTTTCTAAAAGTAAATGATTCTTAAGAGATTATGCCAATGTTTGACCATGAAGATAAATTTTTCATCTAAATTAGATCAGTTCAGTTTTGTCTGCAGAACTAGTACAATCTGAGATTCCTTGAGGGTGGGATCTTTGTGTATCTCTTTTTCTATAGTGTTAAGTTCAGTATCTGGGTCAAAGTTTTTGCTCAAGACATGTATTCTGAATGCCAAGTGAAAAATCTGCTCACTGATGTCACTTTTTCTAATATTTAATTAGAAGCTAAAAGAAACAAACATTGGTCAACAGAGGAAAGATCAAAAGCAGAGCAGCATTTTCATAGTTTCTAACCAACAATCAATTTTTAAAATAATTTCTATCTTTGAGATCTAGAAAGTTTGGATGCTTTCCTGCCTTTATAAGTCATTTCATTTCTCCAAATGAATGAAGAAAAAAAATCTTTACAAATAGTTTTAAAGCATCCATCATACCTTCTGCCTCCTGAAAAATGCTTCTCCGTCTTTTTAATGCGATTCACTCTTATCTAGTATTTATTGATTCCTTGCTAAACATCCTGACAATATATGCAAATCAGGTATAGCCCTCAGTTTCACTATCTGAAGCATAAAAACAATTACAATTCTATATGATAAGTGAACAGAAGTTAACAATGTATAATCAAAGCGAGAGAATGGTATATGCTGTACATGCTAACAGCAAAGTAGTTTTCTGTGACTAAGATTATCTCTATACTTTCAGTGAGTGTTTACTGAATCCCATAACAGAATCATTTAGAAAACTACTACCAGGTTGGTGCAAATGTAACTGCAGTTTTTGCATTGCTCAATTTCCTGTTTGATAGTGGAATACCTTCTAAATAAATGTGGTTTTATACATGATTTGAATGCACATGTCTAGCTTTAGTTTTTTTGCAAAAGAATTTTCTGTTTATTTTATATCTACTTTAGACTAGGAAAATGATGTTAGATGAAAAGCAAATTCAAGCAGTTTTCTTATTTGAGTGCAAAATGGGTCATAAAACATGGAGACAACTCGCAACATAAACAATGCATTTGGCCCAGGAACCGCTACTGAATGTATAGTGCAGTGGTTGGTTCAAGAAGTTTTGCAAAGGAGATGAGAGCTTCAAAGACAAGGAGCTCAGTGGTCGGCCACTGGAAGATGACAAGGACCAATTGAGAGAATCATTGAAGCTGATCCTCTTAAACTACACAGGAAGTTGCTGAAGAACTCAACACAGACCATTCTACAGTCATTTAGCATTTGAAGCAAACTGGAAAGGTAAAAAGCTCAAATAAGCAGTTAAGTGAGTGCCTCAAAAGCTGACTAAGAATCAAAATATCAGTTTTGAAGTGCTGCTTTCTTATTCCACACAACAACAGCAAACTATTTCTTGATAGGATTGTGATGTGGGTTGAAATTTATATTTTGTGGAGGCACTGAATGTAAATGTCATTAATCAGATGTGCTTTTTGCATAAAGAATCCCAATATATGAAATATTTGAAAGGCATATTTGGTGGTGGCTTCTGGACTCACCAAAATGATTATTTCCTCTCTGAAAATATCTACCCCACAATTTTGGCATATAGCAACTCCTTGGTTCACTGAAGTATTTGCTTAAAGATGGTTAACTTTATGTCTTTGAGGTAAGATAAAGGAATTGACTTTGCAATTTATAAGCTCTTGGTAAATAATGGTAGGAGTAAGGTAGACTGAATTTTTAAAAAACTAGAATGGTAGTCGCATGTTACAAGATCTGTCCCCAAAATCTCTATGAGCCCACTTCAAAAGAGCTCATCATACTTTGTCCAGTCCATTAGAGTCATCAAATCCATTATATATACTGATAGTTGTTGGAATCAAGGGGAGATTGTCAATTTCACAACGCATCTTAATTGCAACAAAACACACACACATATACACACACATACACTGCAGGGTGAAGTAACTTGAAAAAAAAGTGTGTGCTACTTTCTCATATGAAGAGCTTCACTGTTCGTTTTAAGAATAACCCAAACTCTTCTTAAATATTTATTTACATCTAAATTAAATATGGTAAAGTTTAACTTAGTATATTTATGAACACTGTCTCTAATTTTAAATATTCATCCAAAAGTCAGTTTAGAATATGTATTCCCATGGAAGTGATGTTATAAGATTGTTTTCAAATTAATTTACAAAAGCCTGTCACAATGAACGCTAGGAAACATTCTGAGATATTGGAAATGTTCCAGAATTGAGCAGTGACAATAATTCCATGACTCTGTAAACTTAATAAAAATTACTGAATTTTTCACTTAAAGTGAGTATATGTCAAGGTATATAAGTCATATCTCAACAAAGCTATTTTCTTAAAGACTATTTAAACTATTAAGTACATAAATCTTGGTATTTTTTTTATAGTAGTGACGTACACTTTCATAAAACTAGTACAGTTAAATTGTCCTTAAAAACTCACATAATAAATAGTAATTTGTTTGATTTACTAAAATGAGTATATTCTGAACTGTAGCCTTAACTGGAGGTAAGGTTAATTAGGAGATTAACAATTTTGTTGCAAAATGGTTTTCCTATTTCAAATAATTTTGAGTCAAATTCATTTCTCCCTGATCTTGGATTACCCACAATTTCAACTGTACTGAATTCTTGTCCACAATATTTTTTAAAGGATATTGTCTTTTAAGGAAAAAAATATTAAAGAAAAGAGCTCTAAAGCGGTACCAATTGTCCATCCTTCTTATCTTGGTTACTGTCTCATCATCCCTCGGTTTCTCCAGGAAGACAGATATGGTGAGTCATGAAAGAGAAAATGTTACTGCTGCTTCTTAGACTAGAGCTTGGGGAGTTGGGCCTGCATGATTTCAGTTCTCTGGCTCTTTTCACAGAGGCAGTTGTCAAGAAATTTTATCCTCAGGTCACTGATATATCCCAAACACAGTGCCTGGCACACACTGGACCTTCCATTAAAATTCTACTGTTATCTTTTGGTCATACTGTATCTTAAAGTATCAACTAAATAAATAAAGGCAACCTCAAGCAGTCTTCAGATATCTCACAGTGTCCCTTCTCTTATCAGAAACCAATTGGCCCCTTACTAAACCAGTTTCCTCCTAGCTTAAATCTTCAATGGGGGGCTCCCTTAAATGGGAGGGGTAGTCGGATAAAGGAGCAAAGGGTGAGGAAAAGGAGTTCTTCCTAAAATGCAGAAAGAGGTTTGGGAAGCCAAACTGGCTCATATGTGGTAACTTTTATAAGGAGAATTTGCCTCCAAGTCAAAATCAAAATGTACATGTGGCAAATTCAAGCTGACCAAAATGGCTGGTAATTTTAAACCAAACATACTCAATGTTTAATACAAACAGTTAGTAGGAACATCCCACTCTATTTTCCTAAGGGTTTTATATCCATATATATCTCTACATATATATATATATGTATATATATATATAAAATATTATATATATAATAGATCTTGTAACATGCGACTACCATTCTAGTTTTTTAAAAATTCAGTCTACCTTACTCCTACCATTATTTAGCAAGAGCTTATAAACTGCAAAGTCAATTCCTTTATCTTACCTCAAAAACATAAAGTTAACCATCTTTAAGCAAATACTTCAGTGAACCAAGGAGTTGTTATATGCCAATAATAGATTCTGTAGAAAACTTCTTGGTACACAAGCTAACCATCGATCTCAAGTTGCAAGAATAAGTAACTATAAGCAGAACTTTATTTTTTTTCTGGGAGACAATAGGAAAATTCTAAAGATGCAAATATATGAACCTTTCAAAATTTGTAAGTGTTGATGGCACCAGAACTCCAGTATGTCTATTTTCAATACAAAATTTCTGCCTTTATTTAATATTTACATAAAAAGCACTGTTCTTACTTTCATCTGTAATAATTTGTGGTTCTGGACTTTCAAACTGAGGGAGAGAAATAAAAGCTTCCCTAACTAAGAGAGGAAAATGCAAGGAGATTTAAAATGATAACCAATGACTGAAAAATAAAAAAGAATGTAGGGACAATGGTAGAAAAAAAAGTATCTACCAATACTGCCTTATGACAACCTGACATTATTTAAAACATGAAAAGAAGATAAGGAAACACAGCAGACACTGCACATTTAGTAGAAGAAAAGATATTTACATATGAGAAAGATTTTTCTTTCTTATTAAACATTTTTTTTTAATTTTTTGCTTATAACTTACATGATCTATTTCCTCCTGGAGAACTAGAATCCACTGAGTTACTCTCTCAATAGAAAGGTTCAATATGATCTTTATTCTTCTCAAATCAGGATTAAGACATGAATTTCAAAAAATTTTAGCCTTGTCTTCCCATTGGTATTTATGATAACTCTCATCAAATTTGATCATATTACTTAAATATATCAGACCATGGTTTTATAATTATGAATAATATCTACTTTTTAAAACAATGATTCATTGTGAATAAAATAATTCAATATATATTCTGCAAGTATGAATTTCAACTCTTTTAAAATAATTTAATACAGACTTAGAAAGCCATATGTTTGGTACTTCACTGGCACTCCAATGATTAAGAATCCACCATCCAATACAGGGGATCTTGATTTGATCCTTCATCAGAGGACTAAGATCCCACCTGCCCTGGGGCAAGTAAGTCCATGTGACTAAGATTGTGTCACAGTGAGAATACACTGCAATGAAGAATCTGTGCACCAGAACTAAGACCTAGCATAGCCAAAAAAATTTTTTTAATTTTAAATTAAAAAAAAAATGTCTTCCAAAAGGATGGCACCAACTGACCAAAAAATAAAAAAGCCACAGGTTGTTTCTCTTACCATTCAGTAAACAAGACAACCAGATCCTCTTGATTGGCATAATGTTCCATGACTTCTTTCATCAATCTCACTTTTTGGCCCCCTCCGATAGCATTAACTCCATCACCACCTCTCCACTCTTCTCCTTGACCAAGGACCTGTAAATGAAATCAACATTTTATCCCCAGGCAAAACTCAGGTTATGAAGTGTCATAAACACTGGAAGTCACCAGCAGCTTGTACAATACAACATAGCACCACTCTTTAAATGTTATACTCATGATGCTAGACAGAAAAAAACGTGATGCCTAGATCAGGTCATAATTCTTTACTGTTATCCACCCCATAAAATGCCATTCTCAATTTTAACATTTCAAAAGTAGATACTAATCCAAGGAAGTTGGGGATTGGTGAGGGAAGCCACAGAAAGTATTTCTCACATCTTATTTCTCTATATTCAGACTGAAATGAAAACGAAAGAAAATGAAGAAACTTTCCATATCACTTTTCAATCTGGCAAGACATCTGTCTGAGGAACAAAGGGGAGCCCTGGCAGCTCAGTGAATCCTGGATGGGGCCCTTGAGCTACTTTCCTGCTGAAACCAAATTGGTCATCCCAGGAAACAGCGAAGGCATCAGGTCAAATGCCAGCTTATTTACCTTAAGAATCTTAAGTTTATATTTCCCTCAAAAGTTTAATTATTTATCAGTGCAAGAAATCACCTAAGCACAGTTACTCAGAGCTAAGCCTGCAGTCATCCTGGGTTCTGTTTGCCCAGCCTCAGCAGTTGTCTCCTGAATTATGTGCCCACTGATGCACCAGGCTGTGAAGAAGCAGGAAGCAAGTCTTTGAGCCCCTCTGCCAGACACACCTTGGACCTTAGTTTCATCAAAACAAAGTCTGAAGCTCCTGAAACAAGGATCTGCTAATACAGTGGTCCCCAACCATTTTGGCACCTGAGACCAGTTTCATAGAAAACAGTTTTCCCATGGACCAGGGTTGGGGATGGATTTTATATTGTGATATATAATATGATATATAATCTGTATTTACAGCCACTCCCCTCACTAGCATCACTGTCATAGCTCCACCTCAGATCATCAGGCTTTAGAGTCTCATAAAAGCATGCAACCGAGATCCTTCATATGTACAATTCACAGTTCATGCTCTCCTACAAGAATCCAATGCCACTGCTGATGACAGGAGGTAGTGCTCAGGTAGTAATGTGAGCAATGAGTGGCTGAAAATATAGATGAAGCTTCACTGGCTCACCCGCACTCACCTCCTGCTATGCAGCCAAGTTCCTAACAGTCCATAGACTGCTACCAGTCTGTGGCCTGGGGGTTGGGGGCCACTGTAGTATAAAAGATTTGTGAATTCAGAGGGAATGAAATTAAGAATACAAAAGAAAAACATAAAATAATTTAGAAAATAAATATTATTAATTCTAAATTTACTTACCATTGAGCCAAATACAAGCCTGGCTTGTAGAGCTCGTGGGACTCTCAGCGTCAGGTCCATAGTTAGCACTTCCTCACTACTTATATTGAAGGGAGAAACACTAGTGTGGGAATTTGGATTCATACTGGGGCTAGTCTATTAGGACATTAGTTCTTGACCTAAAAAGTGGCTTCCTCTGGCCCTTACATTTGTTATACTTCTGTTCCACAACCCTTTTGGACTTCTCCAATACTACAGTAATACTGGGCCTAAATATCTGAGCACCTACTCTGTGTAGTACTGTGTTGATTAAGCTCTAGTCTCTTATTATCTTTCCACTCCATCAGTGTGACAGACTTTAGTATGCATCAGAATCACATAGAGGGTTTGTTAAAACAGATCACTGGGCCCAACTCCCAGTCTATAATTCAGAAGGTGGGAGAAAACTAAGAAATCTCATTCCTATTTCCCAGCTGATGCTGATGTTGGTGGTCTGGGGTCCATACTTCAGAACCACATAATGGAAAGACAGCAGGAGGTTTTAAACCTCCAGAGTCAGACAAAGGATGCTGGGGTCCAAGATTTGACCCCTTAAAGTTACATGCCCTGGGGCAAGTTTCCTTGCTCATAAGCAAAGTAATATCTACCTTACATGGTTTATATAATGAATCGACAGCATGCCATGTATAAAGGTTCTAACAGTGTCTCACACATAAGAAATATTCCACATTCTCCCCATTCTGAACCCTTACAATGTCCTTCATTGGATTTCAGAATTATTTTATCATAATTTTTCTCTATTTCCATGTAGGAAATACTACAGTATTTCCTCTGTATCCTAGCAAACTTCTCTAACATATTTCTCCTTTATCCTATATTAAACACTTAGATCTCTTTCTTTAGCAAAGTTAGCTTCTTTTAACAGTTGTTCTACATTAACATACACACCTAGTCTTCTAGCAGTTATGTAGCAAATATTATCTTTTTTGTGCATTATATACTGGAACAGCTCACATTTTCCCTAAGCAAAAAGCAGTCTCTCTCTCTCTCCTTATTTTTTTTAAGTTTTATTGTTTTGTTGTGTAAATGTATTAAATTCATTTGTTTGTTTTCCTGCCTTGGGATATCTCTCTCTTCTCCTCTATATGTGGAAAAGACTTAGCTGATAGAGCCTCATTTCTATTAAAAAATAAATAACTTTAAAAAAACAAAGCAGGTCTTTCATAGCTCAGTTTACTAGTCCTACCAAATTTCCCAAGTTTCTTCTGACCATTTATCAATAAGATATTCTCCTAGAGATAAGTTATAAAGCCCTTTTATAATGTTACTGAATTCCTCTAAAACAAACAAAAAACAAGAAAAGCACCTCCCAATAATGGAACAGAAAAAGTATCTGCTTCACAGTAATGTTTCCAATTCTCCTAAATGAAGAAATATACCAAGGTAGACAAATTCACTACAAAAAAAAAAAATCTTCAAAGTGAAAAAAATTACTATCAAATCTTAATTATGTTATAACCATACAAGACTCCTCAAAAGAAATATATATGTGTATATATATATATCTTTCTAAATATATATATATGTGTGTGTGTGTGTGTGTGTGTGTGTGTGTGTATCCTTCTGTTGTTTTATAGAACATGTTTATGTAAACCCATGGCAGTTTCATGTCATTGTTTGGCAAAACCAACACAATAAAAAAATAAAATAAAATAAAAGAGAACATGTTTATACAAAGCATTAGCAAATACTAGGAAATTATTGTCTGAGTGGCAAAGTATTAACAAGGCCGAAACCTATCTTTAAAACAATCAAACAGCAGTTATGTAATCAAATTTCTTCTCCCTCTTGTGGATTATAGATCGTGTTGCTGTGCTATTGTTTTCACTATGAAAAACATATTTCAGGCACACAGTCTAAAATCTCCATGAATTAAAAGATATACCATACCTTCACAGTATAATTGAAGTATTTGGCTGATTGCATAAATCGATGGAATCCATCACTTTCTTTTGTTGCTACAGTTATGACTAATAATTTATCTGCAAAGACAGAGGGAATAACATAAGACAGTTTACCAAGAGGCTAACTACTCACACTTTACAGAGATCACTATAGTGATTAGAGATCTCATTAAACCCATGGGAATGTTCTGGTTTGTTAGTCTACACAAGGCTAAACCAAGAGCTGTTGAAAAACTAAGCAATTAAAATTGGTTATATTACTACCAAATGACAGACTGTCAAATAATGAATTATTTTAATATAAGAAAGTATATTAATATTTAAGATAAAGCATGCCCTCAACAAAGGATTTCAGCACTAACAGAAACACTTCCATAAAACTGCACAAGGTTTTATCTGTAAAGAAAACTCTCCTACATATTATCTAATCAACCAGCTTCATTGTCACCTATAAATCATCACTGATGAATACACACATCAGTTAGGTTCAGAAGGACATTACATTCCTCAAAGCACACATACAAAATGAAAAGATCCAATCATGAGATTAATCCTAACTTTTTCAAATAAATTATGACAAATTGAGGAAAAATACTTAGAAACAAAATCTTAATATTTTTCTATCAAAGAATATTTGTAATTGTGAAGTCTATAAAATCCACATTTAAATCACCTTCAGTGTTCCGTTTTTTCTTTAAAGAATAAAAGGAACCAAAATCAACACTGCCCTAGTAAATACACAGCTTTGAGTCATCATTTTATGATGGATTATTATTTTCAATCTAACAAAATACCTCTTCTTAGTAGAAGAAAACAGATTTAAAGAGTCATCTCAAATTACCTATAGAAGCTATTAAGGAAAAATGTTTATCAGGAAAAGACATGTTGGAAAAATGCAAAAAAGAAACAAACACATCAGAAAACACCAAAGGTGCTAGAGCATTTTCTTTTTTAAACCTTAGGGTATCGGAGGACCAGTGGACTAAGAAAGCAAAATTAACTAAGAAAGCAAAATGTCTTTTTTGACATTCTAAGCACTGAGTTATGTCATTTGACTCTCAATTACTGTTATCAATAAGAAAAAATTTACAGTGTTAAGTATCTCCTAAACAATAGACAACCATTGAAAATGAGCTACATAGCATTAACACATTATAACAATCAATTAAAAACTATTTCATATGATCCAAGGTAATCATCAAATTTTGAAAATAAACAAAATATAAATAAATGTAACACACATAAAGAAATCAATTCAAGCAAGTCAATCAACAAAAAGGAAAACATTACCATGAAGATAAATATTAACATTCTTATATATTTTTCTAGAAATGTGTATTTCTCACATAACTTTCACCATTATGAGAAACAGATATTCAAACAAAAATAAAAGTCAATTTCAATAAAGCTGTCAGCACTTCTCCAATAAATTAAAAGCCTTTTTCCAATAAATTATTCTTTTTTAAAAAACAAAATTTCATTTGTAAAGCTTCAAATAGGGTATAATCAATTAAGAAAACTTGACATATAATCATTCACAATAAATTCTGAATAAAAGAATACTAGATTCTATTTCATAAGAGTAAAGGAAATACTTTTTAAGTACTTTTCACTGTCATAAAATGACTATATTTAAAGACAGCTTTCTTTATAGCTTTTTCTACATAAATCTTAGAGTATTAGCTATGAGTTTACAGAGTTTGCCTAGATGGATTTTATACTTATAATTTTCAGCACAAAATTAACAGCAAGGATTTCACCATCCTTAATAGGAAAGTAATGTTGGCCAGACCCTCAGGCAGACAGAAATATTACCTAATCTAATGACTCAGAAGGCAAAACTGAAAATACGTAGCCTGACTGTGTCTGGCAATCCTATGCCAAATAAGGACTCCTGTTGCTTCAGTATTACTGCTAATTATAAAAGAGCAAAACCAAGTTATAAGTAATTTCATCAAAGAAAGGTCTCTTCAATAACATTACATACAAATGTTTGTTTCTTCTTACCTGCTATTAGTATCATAACTGTGAGGAAAATAAATCCTACTCAACTAGGGGAAGTAAAAGAAGAAAGTGCTGACATGTACCACTTACAAGTTCTTGCCAGCCAGTAGTTCAACAGTTCAACTTGCCCACCGTCTTATGACATATTCTTGTTAAAAACTTTAACCTACATTTAACACATATTTCAGATTCCACTAAAATTCATACCACAAGTTTACCAGAAGTATTAGGACAGAAGACAACTGATCTCCAGAATCAATGTCAAAAGAGAAGAAGAGGAAAGAGAAACTACCATACTATATCCCACCAGAATTAAGAGACAATGCAACCAAACATACATCACTGCCTTTATTAGGGTCAACTGCCAATAAGGTATCTGTGAGAAGATTAGGGGAATTTGAACACTAACTTATATTTGTTGATATTAAGAAACTATTGCTCATTTTTAGCATGCTAATAATGGTGCTGATATTTTTTAAAGGGTCCTTATAATATAGAGACAAATACTCAAGTATTTACCCAATGAAAGGATATAGTGTTTGTGATCTGTTTTAAAATTCTTAGGGGTAGACAGAACAATGGAGGAGAAAGATAAAAAATTAAACAAGATTGCCCACATATGATGATGGTAAAAACTGAATTCCATTTACATATATTTGAAAATTCCTACAATTAAAAAGCATAATCATAATATTCCAATCTGAAAACTCTTCAATATGAAACTTGTTTTAACAGTCTGAAAAGGAAAAATGGAATAGACAAAAGAAAATTTCTAAACAAAGAATATTATAATTTAAACTATAATTAGTACCTTACCCAATCCACCCACAACAATCAAAAGGATCAAGTGAGATGTTAAGAAAATGAGCTTGAAAAATAGGCACCCATCAACCACTAACAAAACCAGTCTAAGAATGTGGTAAAGAAAAGCTAAGCCCAACTCTGGCCAAATATCTCTAGAACCACGGCCTGACTCTGTCAGAAAGTGGATTAATGCAATTACCATGAGCAAGAAACATGTAAGGCATCAATAGACTGTGGTTGATGAGAGAACCATTTATCAAATGAAAATCACATCAGAGCCAAAAAAAGATCCTTCTATAATCATATATACAAAGTCCACCAAAATACCTAGCACTGTAGTAAGATTTAATAAATATTTTAGTGGCTTAATATTTAGCTCTCTAGAAAAATTTATATGAATAACAGAACCTCTCCAAAAATCAAGACAACTTATTTAGAAAAGCAAAAACAAACAAAAACCACACTATGTTCTCTCTTAATGAATTTACAACTCTGGGAGAAAAACGCATTGTTAGTCATGTTTTTTCTCTAGATGTTGATTTAATAACAGAATTTATCAATTTTTAGTGCTGATTTAAATTTTCTTTCCAAAAACAAATCATAGCTTTAAAATAGGAAGTTTTTGGCTGATATGTCCTGTCTCCAAATGATTCTTCGATCAGCCCATAAATCCAGCTGAAATTCACTGTCTTAATGACAGGCAGCACATTCAGTAACTCAGCACCAGCCCAGTACCTTTGATCTTACTCAGAGGGATAAATCTCCTATCTTCCCAAGAAACTTTCTCTATACTCAGTCTTAATTTTAAATTTGAAAAAATAAAAAAAAAAAAAATCTACCTGAGTAAAAGCTCTGAGCATATTGCCTTACTCTGCTATAACCCATTTTATGAAAGAAGTATCTTTCATCTATAAAACTCAGTGGTGCTCAACTTTCTATTCAAAGAACACATTTTCTAGGAACGGTTACCATAAGAGTCAACAAACTTTCACTGTAAAAGTCCAAATAGTAAATATTTTAGGCTTTGTAGTCTATATACAATCTCCGTCATGATTCTCGTTTTCTTTCTTCTTTAAAACATTTCTAAACTTAAAAAAAAAAGTTTCTAGGTTTTTTGGCTGGCTGCATAAAAACAGTTATGGGCCAGATTTGGCCTAAACATTATAGTTTGCCACTGTGGTTGGCCATATGGATCTGACAACAAACTACATGGGTTCTAGTCTCAGACCTAACACTTATTACTTGTTCGAAATTGGTCAATTACTTAAACTCTGTGTCTCATGCTTCTTTCTTATAATATATATGTAATAACAGCACCTGATAGGCTTGCTGTGATGGTTAATGAGTTAATATATATAAAGTGGATGACACTACATATGTATTAGACAGTATCTTACTTTTTCTTCTCAAAAGATAAATGTGTAAGGAAGGTTGTAGTTGAAATGCAAATCTCAAGTTATATAACTCAATCTTCATCTCTATCAGTTACTTATTTAAGAACTGAATATCTCTTTTTTATTATTAATTTTTATTAGAGTACAGTTGCTTACACTATTGTGTTACTTTGTAAAGTACAGCAAAGTGAATCAGATATATGCATAGATATAGCCTCTCTTTTTTAAGTCACCACAGAGCACCGAGTACAATTCCCTAAGCTGTAGAATAGACTCTCATTTGTTGTTGTTGTTCAGTGGCTCAGACCAGTCAGATTCTTTGAGCCCCACGGACTGCAACACACCAGGCTTCCCTTTTCTTCATCATCTCCTGGAGCTTGCTCAAACTCCTGTCCACCATCATTCAGTCAGTGATGCCATTCAACCATCTCGTCCTCTGTTGTCCCCGTTTCCGCCATCCTTCAATCTTTTCCTGCATTGGGGTCTTTTCTAATGAGTCAGCTCTTTGTAACAGGTGGCTAAAGTAAGTATTGGCGCTTCAGCTTCAGCAGCAGTCCTTCAAATGAATATTCAGATTCATTTCCTTTAGGATTGACTGTTTGAGCTCCTTGCTGTCCAAGGAACTCTCGAGTCTTCTCCAATACCACAGTTCAAAAGCATCAATTCTTCAGCACCCAGACTTCTTTATGGTCCAACTCTCACATCCATAGATGACTAGTGGAAAAACCATTGCTTGACTATATGGACACAGGTCAGCAAAGTAATGTTTCTGCTTTTTAATATGCTGTCTAGGTTGGTTATAACTTCTATTCCAGGCAGCAAGTGTCTTTTACTTTCAAGGCTGCAGTTACCGTCTGCAGTGATTTTGGAGCCCAAGAAAATAGTCTGTCACTACTTCCATTGTTTCCCCATCTATTTGCCATGAAGTGATGGGACCGGATACCATGATCTTAGCTTTTGGAATGTTGAGTTTTAAGCCAGCTTTTTCACTCTCCTTTTGCACCTTCATCAGGAAGCTCTTTAGTTCCACTTCGCTTCTGCTGTAAGGGTGGTATCATCTGTATATCTGAGGTTATTGATATTTCTCCCTGCAATCTTGATTCTAGGTTGTGCTTTATTCAGGCCAGCATTTTGCATGATGTACTCTGCATATAAGTTAAACAAACAGCTTGACAATATAGAGCCCTGACATACTTCTTTTCTAATTTTGAAACAGTCCATTGTTCCATGTCTGGTTCTAACTATTGCTTCTTGACCTCCATACAGGTTTCTCAGGAGGCAGATAAGCTGGTCTGATGTTCTCATCTCTTTAAGAATTTTACAGTTTGTTGTAATCCACATATTCAAAGGCTTTAGTGTAGTCAGTGAAGCAGATGTTTCTCTGGAATTCTTTTGCATTTTCTATGATCTAACAGATGTTGGCAATTTGGTCTCTGGTTCCTCTGCCTTCTCTAAATCAAGATTGCACATCTAGAAGTCCTCAGTTCATGTACTGTTGAAGCCTAGCTTGAAGGATTTTGAGCATTACCTTGCTAGCACATGAAATGAATGCAATTGTGCAGCAGTTTGAACATTCTTTGGCATTGCCCTTCATTGGGACTGGAATGAAACTGACCTTTTCCAGTCCTGTGGCCACTGCTGAGTTTTTCAAATTTGTTGGCATATAGAGTGTAGCGCTTTCACAGCATCATCTAATAGGATTTGAAATAGTTCAGCTAGAATTCCTCCACCTCCACTAGATTATCATTAGTTACCTATTTTTATACATAATCGTGTATATACGCCAATCCCAATCTCTCAATTCATCCCACCACTCTCTTTGTCCATAGGTTTGTTTTCTATGTCTGTGTCTCTACTTCTGTTTAGCAAATAAGTTCATCTATACCATTTTTCTAGATTCCACATATACAATATTTGTTTTCCTCTTTCTGACTTATTTCACTAGGTATGACAGTCTCTAGGTCCATCCAATCCCTACAAATGTCTTTCAACTTTCAAGATTTCATAATACTGGTATAGTACTGTCTCTTTATCCATGGTTTTTGTCACCCATGGGCCAATCATGGTCTGAAAATTGTAAATGGAAAATTCTCAAAATAAATAATTCATAAGTTGTTAAACTGTACACTATTCTGAGTAGAATTGACTAAAAAATCAGTTACAACCTGAAAGCAGAGAATTTGGTGGGAATGTTAAGGACTCCAAGCCTGGGAGACTGCAGCCCTGAGAGTATGCTCCAAGGAGGCAGAACAGGGAATCAGGCTATATAAAAGTTTTTAGCAAAAGAGGTAGACAGTCTGAACATCAAAGATTATTGTTAAATAAGGAAAACCAGATATCAAGCTAATGTATCTAGCATTGCTCTGGGTATGGAAAGAGGCAAGCCTCTGGGCTCACTGAATTCATTCCTTTCCTATGCACCTCAGCAATCTAGGGCCAAATTTTATTTATTGATTATTTACGTCCTTGATTCCTTGTTCACCTTAAGGGGTGGCAGATATGGTGGATGGCTGCTTCTTGCATCACCTCCCTCCAGCTTCTCATCAATCACCATGGGCAGTGGCAGCATCTGCAGGATCACAGGCATCGTGTTCCCTTTTGGGAGCTCTCATTCATGTTTGGAGGGCTGGAATTGCTGATAGCTATGACATTTCTTGCTCATCAATATGGCAGAAGATATTTCACTTCACAGTAGCATGGTAAAATCTCTTGCCATCCTGCTGTCTCCCACCTGTGACCTGAATCATCCCCTTGTCCAGTGTATCTCATCCGTTAGTCACTTAGTAATTGTCTCAGCTATCAGATCCACTGTCAGAGCATCACAGTGCTTGTCTTCAAGTCACCCTTATTTGACTTGTGCTTTGGGGCCATAAGGGTGACTTGGCCATAAGTCATCCTAATGGCCCAAAAGCACAAGACTAGTAATGCTGGCAATTCAAATACACCAAATAGAGCCATAAAGTGCTTCCTTTAAATGAAAAGGTGAAAGTTCTGACTTAATAAGGGGAAAAAAAGCTGAGGTTTCTAGATCTACACTAAGAACAAATCCTCTATCTATGAAATTGTGAAGAAAGAAAAAGAAATGCATGCTAGATTAACTTTCTCACTTCAAACTGTAAAAGACACAGCCACAGTGCATGGTAAGGCCTTAGTTAATATAGAAAAGGCATTAAGTTTATAAATAAGATATTTTGAAAGATCACATTCACGTAACCTTTATTATACTGTTACAACTATTCTATTATTAATTATTGTTGTTAATCTCTCACTGTGCCTAACCTATAAACTTCATCATAGATACGTAATATGTATAGGAAAAAAACAGTGCATATAGCATTTTGGACTATCCACAGTTTCAGGCATCCACTAGGGTTCTTGGAATGTATCCCTTACAGATAAGGACTGGGGGTGGACGGCAACTGTAATAGGGAAAAAAAAAATCTATGTAAAAACAATTCAAGTGGAAGCTGTTTATTAAAGTAGTATAGAAACTGTACATACACCCTCTCAAGTCTTTTCATTTCTCTCCATCTCCAAGCAAGTTTATTCAAGTTATGACTAGTCCATTTCCACAATACCCTCCTTAACCACAATACAGCAACTCCAATCATATCTCTACAATGCAGACTTATCTTTTCAAAACCCTTAGATATCTAACCACATCACCCCATTGCTAAACATTCTTAAATTACTTTTATTCCTCTTAGAATGGTGGCCAAGCTCCATTACCTCAAAGTTCTTAACTACCTCTATCCTCTCTGATCTTATTCTCCATTTTGCTCTCTCTCCTCCAACTGCAAGCCTTTTTTTCTGTTCTCCAACAATGGCCTCCCACCCTGAAGTTAATTGTGGATGCAAAGCCTTTATTTAATGTCTCCTCTATCTCTTGAAGTAGCCACTGCCTATTCAACTCATTGAGATTCTTATATATATGCCATTTTCTCAGGGGAATCTTCTCTGACCTACTCAAGCAAGTCAATGCCCATTATACATTCCCACTGCATTCTCTACCTCTCTTTTGGAGCACTTTATGACAAACTATAATTATATATTAATTTGCACAGTTATTATTCAAGATTAGAGTCTCTTTCCCCAATTAGACTGTAAATTCCAAAAAGTCAGGATGTTTTTTGCTCAGCCCTATACCTCCAGGGCCTATCATAGTATTTGCATGCAATCAATTCTTAATAAATATTTTGTTGAATGAGCAGATTCAGGAACAATGGATGTTATGTTTTATCTGTGCATGCGTGCATGTTAAGTCCCTTCAGTCATGTCTGACTGTTTTCAACCCTATGGAGTGTAGCCTGCCAGGTTCCTCTGTCCATGGAACTCTCTAGGCAAGAATACTGGAGTGGTTTCCCATTTCCTTCTCCAGGGGGATCTCCCCAACCCAGGGATTGAATCGGGGTCTCCCACACTGCAGGCAGATTCTTTTGATGTACAAATTAATTTGTTCCCGGCAAAATCCCAGTGTACTTTTCATTATTATATCTAATTCCCAGATGAAAAAACTAAGGTTAAATAATTTAACTTAGCCAAATTCACCCAAGTTACCAACATAGCAGGAAGTGGAATTTCAGTTATTCCTTGCAGCCCATTTCTTTCTAGTGTTTAATGTGCCTCACTTGGTGGTGAGAGGTCAAGAGACTGGAAATAAAATTTGTTTTATTACATGTACAGAAGAGATAATACAGAAACCTAAGACTTCAATCTTACTTTGCAGGGTTGATCCCCAACTGGCATCTGGAAAGCTGACTTTGGCGACGATTTCCATCATTCCCAGATAAGAACAGCTCATTGTATCTGAATTGTACAAACAAGGTATTAATGCTGAATACCAGCTTTCCTTGTAGGAGTTGGAAATTCTGGTACAGAAGTTGCCTCTGTGACCAGCCCTGAATAAAAACCTCAGTCTATAACAAGTCTCTAACTAAGTCTCTAACAAGAGTTCCCGATAGATAACATTTCACATGTGTGGTAGCAACTAGTTGCTGGTGACTCCTCTGAGAAGACTCTTGGAAGCTGTGTCTCGTTTCCCTGGACTTTGCCTATGTGCCTTTTCCTTTTACTGACTTTGCTTGGTGTTCTTTCAATGTTAACAGTCATAGCTATCAATATGACAATATGCTGAATCATCTGAGTCCTCCTACTGAACTGGGGAGCCTGGGAATTGTCTTGGGGAGAGCTTACCCATTATGCTTCTAGCTACAGGCAGCAAGTCTTCATCTGAAAGAGGCACTATGGGCCTAACTGATTATGTATCTGATACCTGACTATTAGATTCTGGGTTCAGAGGCCAGGCTAGATTGATACAGAAAAGACTCCAAATAGACTCCATAAAGGAAATATTTAATAAATAAGACAATTACACCCTGCTTCTCTACTGGCTGAGAATCATTTCATTTTTTAAATTTTTTAATTGAAGGATAATTTCTTTACAGAATTTTGTTGTTTTCTGTCAAACATCAACATAGGTATACATATGAGAATCATTTCATTTTAACAAACTGTGATCCCAGATTTTAGTCTAGCAAAATCCAATTTTTTTATAGGGAAGGAAACCAAGACCTGAAGAGAAAATCAGACTTGTCCAAAAACCTGCAACTGGTGGTAATCAGGAATTGATGATTCTTAATTACTAAAAAATAAAAAGTGGCTTTTCTAGGTCTCATTACACAATTCTGTTGCTTTTTTAAAACACTGAGTCACTTAAACACTGTGACAAGCTGAAGTCATGGAGTCTTGGTGGCAAGAAAACACATTTTATTTTGTGGAATTGTTGAAAGAAATTCAAGAGACCAAAATTCCTCAAGAGCAATTCATGCCACAATTTCAATGAGGAAAAAAACCTAAAAAGGATATGTCAATGAGACAACAGAGGATTCCTCAGTATTTCTGTAGGAAAAGGGGGAGAGAGGAAAGGCTTAAAGAAAAAAATAACTTCCAAGCATTAATGCTACATAGGGAACATCTTCACACATGTTAGTATTTAGATGGATGTCTAAGTTCCACAGCCCACTCTGAACAATGTTCTCAGTCACTAAGTCATGCCCAACTCTTTTCAACCCCATGGAATGCAGATTGCCAGGCTCTTCTTTCCATGGAATATTCCAGGCAAGAATATTGGAGCAGGTTGCCATTTCCTACTCTAGGGATCTTCCCGACTCAGGGATTGAACCCGCATCTCCTGCATCCCATGCACTGGCAGGCAGATTCTTTACCACTGAAGCCCTACTCTGGACAACACACAGACATAAAGCAAATGAGATGAGCCGGGGGTAGAGGGGGGAGGTAGCATGTAGGGTAACCAACCATCCCAATCTGTACAGGACTAAAAGTGTTCCCAGAACACAGGGCTTTCCGTTTTAACCCTTGAATAGTCCAGTTTGAGTTGGTCACTCTAGCAGTATGGGTAGTGGGACTACAGAGGGTGAGTATTGCTAGTTTTGTGTAACAGACTGGATGACAAATGGTCCAGGAGAACATTAAGTTAGGATAAACTCTTCTGGAACCAGAAGGTCAAAACCAAGTATCAAGTGAAACAGGATCAGATTAAGACCTCCAGAGGCTCTGGGCACCAGAAGGTCAAAGTGCACTAGGACAACCTCCACTCCTCAGAAGTACCTCTCTTCTCAGTTCATAGCCAGTGCCTTTTCCCCACGTCCTCACATGAGGAGGGGCCTAGGGGCCCTCTGGGGTCTCTCTCTCTCTCTCTTTTTTTAAATATTTATTTATTTGGCTTCACCCAGGTCTTAGTTATGGCATTCAAACTCTTAGTTGCAGCATATGGGATCTAGTTCCCCTGACCAAAGATTGAACCTGAGCCCTCTGCATTGGGAGCATGGAGTCTCAGCCACTGGACCACCACGGAAGTTCCTATAAAGTCTCTTTTATAAGAAAACTAATCCCATTCATGACAGCTCTACCCTCATGACCTAAGTCTTTCCCAAAGTCCTCACCTGCTAATACTATCATCCTTGGATAGTGGAGGTGAGAATTTCAACATATGAATTTGAGGGGGACACAAATGTTCAGGCCATTGTAGTTACATACCAGTTGACTAGTAAACATGCCTATTTGATGAAATGCTTTCATCTATGAGAACTGTGTTATATAAGGCAAATAAGAATAAACTTTGATCTTTGGATATCAGCTTAAGTAGACCTAATGAATATCTTTCTCACAAATAAGATCAAATATCTTATACTATAAGTGCCTTCATAATTTTAACATGGTGAAAGGGGCTGGGGTATCTTCAGAATCTATTTTATAAAAACCCTAATCCAAGTCATTGTGACTCTACTCTCACGACTTAAGCACCTTCCAAAGGTCCCACCTTTGTGGATTAGGATTTCAACATACAAATTTTGGGTGGATACAAACATTCAGGTCATATTAAATACAAAGTACAATTAAAAGCACCCAGAATGTATGTAGCAGCCTGGATGGGTGGGGAGTTTGTGGGAGAATAGTTACATGTATATGTATGGCTGGGTCCCTTCACTGTTTCACCTGAAACGATCACAACACTGTTAATAGGCTATATTCAATGGAAATTTAAAAGTTTGTTTTAAAAAAAGCACCCAGAGTGAATGGACTGTCTTGAAAAAGCAGTGTTTCCTATCTTTACAAGTATTTATAAAACTAACACAGAATCATATTCCAGAATTTATGACTTGGAGAACACAATTGATCTTTTCAAAAGTTAGGAAATGCATACCTTGAATGTAATTTTAATGTCAAAGGAAAAAGGATCAGCCCTCTTCACAGACAGAGCAGCTCCAATCTGCTGAATTCCAAGGGTTTAGAGGTTAGAGCAACCTCCAAAATAGAAAGATACTAGTAATGAGAACCTCCTTTGAGTGCGATGGTGTAACCCATCTGCTGGCCAAATGCTTCAGCAGAGACTATGAACTGCCTGCCAGAAATCTGGTCTCAAGGTTGTGTAGTCTGTCCAAACAGATTATTGTATATGATTTACAATCTGATCGATTGCTCTTTATTCCATGTTTTGCATAGGCACTAAAAATATTTCCTAGACTCATAACCAAAGGGTATCAATAATAAAGTTAATTACCAGAACGAAACAGCAGGGACTGAGATAATACACTCCTGCTAATTCACCTACAATTGAAAAAAACAAAAGCAAAACAGTTGTCCAAGGTCAGTTGCTACCCTAAGATGCATGCGTGGTCCATCTGCGACAAAGTTGTAAGGGTGAGGTGCCTAAGCCAAGATGAACCCTACTTCCCTATAACGGAAAACAAAAAAAATCTTTTTAAAGAATCTTGCCTAACCTAAAGGAATGAAAATAAATCAATCTAGGGGGACACGACTGAGTGACTGAACTGAACTGAACTGGGATACAAAATTAAAAGGAGACCTGATAAAGTGTGGCAGGGCTGAAAAGGAAACAAAAGACTGAATTTTCATTCATCATCCTCAAGTACACTGAAACATTTGTTTCTCTCATTCCACGCTACCATGAACACATTATAATTACATATTTTTAAAGAGGGCACTTCCCATTGTACCCACATAGCGTAAAATGTACACAATTAAATCTGTACAGCAGCTCCTCTTCACCTGCCTTGGGAGTTTTATGGCATCTACCATATTTTGGCAGTTCAGAATACAACCCCACAACTTGCTAGTTCTTCACATTGGCTAACAATTTGAAGCTGTCATATAAGAGATTACTAGGAGGACGTCCCTGGTGCACAGTGAATAAGACTCCACCAGCCAAAGCAGTGGACACAGGCTCAATCCCTGGTCCAGGAAGATTCCATATGCCACTGAGCAACTAAGCCCTGTGCCACAATTACTGAGCCTACCAGCTGCAACTACTGAAGCCTGCAGGCCTAGGGCCCAGGCTCCACAACAAGAGAAGCCACCACAGTGAGGTCCTCGCACACTGCAAGAGTAACTCCCGCTCACTGCAATTAGAGAAAGGCTGCACAAAGCAATGAAGACCCAGCGTAACCAAAAATAAATAATAAAATCATAGTTTACTAGAAAACTGAATTAGCCCATTAGACAGAAGAAGCAGTTCTAAGAAGGAAGCTCATACTGATTAATGCCAACCTCAAGAAACAAGCAAAGTCTCAAAATAATAACCTAACTTTACAACTCGAAGAACCAGAAGTAGAAAACAAATGAAGCTCCAAGTTAGTAGAAAGACTTTTGAATGGTACACTTCCATTTTTGTCTCAAAGTATATTTTCTCTCTCTTTTGATTTCTTCTTAGACTCATTGCTTGTTCAATAACATGTTGTTTAATCTCAAGATACTTGTGAGTTATCCATTTGTCTTCATGAAATTAATTTCTACCTTAATACCATTGTGGTTGGAAAAGATATGATTTGATATGATTTGAATACTCTTAAATATATTATTGCATCGGTGATGCCGTTCAGCAATCTCATCCTGATACCCTCTTCCCCCTCTGCAATGATGCAATAAACATGAACTTGGACAAACTCCGGGAGGTGGGAGGGAAGGACAGCCTGGCATGCTGCAGTCCATGGGGTTGCAAACAGGCAGGCATGACTGGGCAACTGAATAAGAAAAAATGAATTAAGATTTGTCTTGTGACCTAACACATGACCTGTCTTGGAAAATGTCCCACATACACTTTATGAGAATGTGCATTCTGTTGCTTTTAGATGGAATTTTCTGTAAATATCTGATCTAACATGTAATTTAAGGTTGATATTTCCTTATTGATTTTTCAGTCTAGAGATCTAACCATTGACTAAACAGGGTATTAAAGTCTCCTACTCTTACTGTATTACTGTTTATTTCTCCCTTTATGTCCATTAATATTTGCTTCACAGATTTAGGTGCTCCTATATTGAGTGCATAAATAATTACAAATGATGTATCTTCTTGTTGACTTCCCCCTTTATCATTATGTAGAATCTTTTCTGTCTCTTTACAGTCTTTGTGTTAAAGCCTACATTGTCTAATATAAGTACAGCTACTCCAGTTTTTCTTTGGTTTCCATTTCCATGGAATATAGTTTTCTATCCCTTTACTTTCGGTTTGTATGTTTCCTTATATCTACATGAGTCTCTTACAGGCAACATATAGACAATTCTTAGTCTTTTCTGGTTAAACTATTCAGCCACTTTACATATTTAGATTGGAGAATTTAATCCACTTACATTCAAAAAATTATTGATAGACATGTGCTTACTGCCATTTTTTTGTTTTCTTGCTATTTTTGCAATTAATTTTTTTCATCATTTAAAAATCTTTACATATCTTTGATATATTTTCAAATGGAATCCAGCAGCAGAGTATTCCATCATATGAATGAACCATAATTTTATTACCACCATACTAATGGCAGATATTAAATTATTTCCAATCTAATACTGTACTAAAAAAGCTGCAATTGATAATGATGTACATAAGTAATTTCATACATGTAAGACTGTATCTGTAGAATAAATTTAAAAAAGAATTTCTGGGTCAAAACTTTCCTCCCATTTACTATTTATCATTTGACCTTTGTTTTGACCCTGATTTCTTCCAGGCAAAATCTCTCCTCCTACAACACTGTTTTTATCAGCCATTAACTCTTACATTCCTAGATTTGTATTATATTTCAGAAATTATTTCCACATATTATAAAATAATTTTCCATATTTTCTTCCATTTTTTATAGTATCACTTTTTCATATTTATTTCTTTCATCATATGGTTGAAGTTAAACCTGACCACAGGATGAATCTGTTGAGGTTATCTCTAATATTATTCCAAACAAGGAATTCTGTGGGTTCCATTCTGAATTATTAAAACCTATGTCAAATCAATACATTAATGTTTTAAAGAAATATTTTTGCCTATGTTATCCTCTAGGAGTTTTATAGTTTCTGGTCTTAAGCTTAGATCTTTGATCCATTTTGAGTTTATCTTTGCATAGGGTGTTAGAAAGTGTTCTAGTTTCATTCTTTTCCCAGCACCACTTGTTAAAGAGGTTGTCTTTTCTCCATTGTATATTCTTGCCTCCTTTGTCAAAGATAAGGTGTCCATAGATGCGTAGATTTATCTCTGGGCTTTCTATTCTGTTCCATTGATCTATATTTCTAGAGGATAACATAGGCAAAACACTCTCTGACATAAACCAAAGCGGGATCCTACATGACCCACCTCCCAGAATATTGGAAATAAAAGCACGAATAAACAAATGGGACCTAATTAAAATTAAAAGCTTCTGCACAACAAAGGAAACTATAAGCAAGGTGAAAAGACAGCCTTCAGAATGGGAGAAAATAATAGCCAATGAAGCAACAGACAAACAATTAATCTCAAAAATATACAAGCAACTCCTGCAGCTCCATTCTAGAAAAATAAACAACCCAATTAAAAAGTGGGCCAAAGAACTTAACAGACATTTCTCCAAAGAAGACATAAAAATGGCTAACAAACACATGAAAAGATGTTCAACATCACTCATTATCAGAGAAACGCAAATCAAAACCACAATGAGGTATTACTTTACACCAGTCAGAATGGCTGTAATCCAAAAATCTACAAGCAATAAATGCTCGAGAGGATGTGGAGAAAAGGGAACTCTCTTACACTGTTGATGGGACTGCAAACTAGTACAGCCACTATGGAAAACAGTGTGGAGGTTCCTTAAAAAACTGCAAATAGTCCTGCCATATGACCCAGCAATCCCACTGCTGGGCATATACACTGAGGAAACCAGAATTGAAAGAGCCACGTGTACCCCAATGTTCATCGCTGCATTGTTTACAATAGCCAGGACATGGAAACAACCT
>ML664157.1:119331-283317 GCA_007570785.1 Antilocapra americana
CGAGAACCCAACATGCGAGACAGCAAAAGGAATGCAGATGCATAGAACAGACTCGTGGACTCTGTGGATGAGGGTAAGGGTGGGATGATGTGGGAGAATGGCATTGAAACATGTTAATTATCATATGTCTAATCAATCGCCAGCCCAGGATTGATGCTTGGGGCTGGTGCATCGAGATTTCCCGGGGGGAGGAAGGAGGGAGGGAGGAGGGAGGGGGGTTCTGGAGGGGGAGCATATGTAAACCCATGGTGATATCATGGCATTGTATGGCAAAAACAATAAAAAAAAAGAAATATTTTTATGTCAACTAAGATTGCAAGATGATTTGTGATTTTTTAAAGACAGTATAAAAAAAAAAAGAATGTCTCAAAGTATACAAATACTGGAAACACCAAAAGTAACAGGAACATAATTCTGTCCCATAATTTTGTTTTTTCTAAGTAAAATTGGCTTTATTAACAATTGGCTATAAAACTCCACATAAAAGTTTCTCTGTGTTCCCATCTGCCACACTGACAAAAACATACCTAAAATGGAATTACCTCTGATCCAATCAGCTCCCTGTTGTCTAAGTGTCTGATATTCCCTCCTTCTTATTTCTTCTTTCAGTTTTGGAGAGTAACTTCCTTGAATTCTAAACTAGGTCATATGTTAAAAGACATACCATGGATGATTCTCACTAACAAGTCATCGTTGAACAAGTCTGTGGATGATTAACCTCAGGACCTTGAAATGGCCAACCTCCCAGAACAGCCTCAAGTCAAATCCAAACCCCTGCAACCACATTCAGATCTAGGTTAATTCCATGGGGTGGGGATGGTGTTTTGTGGATAAGTGTGTACCTCAACATGGGACTTAGAATGCTTGAAAGGCACCATCAGAGGAAATCTACCTAATTGAACTTTTACCATTTTACATCATTTAAAATAATATATTAATAAACCTTCACCATGTTAACTATTATGTTTAGTGCCCATTATAATGTATATGTAGGTCCATTTTAACAGGAAGCCAAAGGTCTTTCTAAACATGTGTTTATAGTCTCCTGGTGCTTGAAGTACAGTTTAATTCCAGTTGGAAATTAAGGGAAAAAATTTTAAAAGATTGGTATCATATAGTGAACACACATATGTGATTAAAATAAGTCCTCATAAAGAGTAAGTTAGGAGTCCCAGGTGGCAATAGTGATAAGAAACCACCTGCCAATGCAGGAGATGTAAGAGACTTGGGTTCAATCCCTGGGTCAGGATGATGCCCTGGAGGAGAGCATGGCAACCCACTCCAGTATTCTTGCCTCAAGAATCCCCATGGACAGAGGAGCCTGGTGGGCTTCAGTCCATGGGGCTGCAAAGAGTTATATGTGACCAAAGTGACTTAACACACAGAATACACAAAGAGGAATTATTTTTAAGTGTTTGATTTCAGTCAATTATCATTCAGACAATAAAGAGACAGAAATGTATATCACCTGTCTTCAAGCAAAATATTTAATTTTATATGTTGACACAATTTGTTGACTTTAATGGTTTCTATGATAATCTGGCCCCTCTCCCCAGGCCTCTAAACATCACCCCTGAGGCCATTTAACCTTGCTCCAAGAGTTCACACCAACCTAGTCTCAGTCCTCAGGTTCCTGTATCCCAAGCTCTTCTGCAGAGACATGTTCCTTTCCTTAGTAACTGAGTTTTCTGTTCACTTTTCCCATCAGTGGTCAGATACCTATCATATTATTTCAAAAGATGACTTGAGTCTGGCTTTGCATCTTCTTCCTCAATTTTACCGCCTGTCAAAATATTCCAGGCTCAGAGCTGGTACCCAAGTGTTTACTATCCAGGAAAGGCCATGTGCTACCTTGGTCTTAGCGTGGCTTACCATTCTCAAGATTTGCCCAAAGCTAATGCTACAACTTCCTAGTTCTCTGCTAACCTTCTACTGTTCAAAATTAACTACACAGGAAGAAAATCTGAATCATGGACTTAAGCATTCACTAACAGATTTCCATTCCCCTGGCTGTCCTTTATCCTGTAGACATATTTTCCAGTTTCTATGTTTCAGAGAAAAGGTTTTGTTTACTCATTCTTAGAACATTCTACTTCTGGCCTTCCTACACCTACTTTAGTTGCCTTCCTACACCTACTTTAGTTGCCTTCCATCTTTGGGGATTGCTAAACTCTGAAGATTTAACTGGATTCTTAATCCAGACACTCTCAGTCCAGTCCATTATGCTGATGTTCTTCTCCAGTAGTTCTCAAGCATCAGCTTATATCAGAAATACACAAAGCCTTATTGAAATAAAAATTTCTGGACCATATCCACAGAATTTTTGGTTTGTTATATCTTAAGAGAGATTTGGAAATAATTCCTGTGCACTAAGCAGCAGCACCAGGAGATGCTGATAATGCTGAAGAGGGATCACGTTATAAGAATTATATTCTAGGTATGCCAGTAAACATACATATCTAGGTATCTCTCATTCTAGAAAACAATTCAATGAGATAAAACAATGAAGAAAGAAGTCAAGAGTAGCTACGGGTAGGGCCACTGAAGAAAAAAATTTTAGGTGGGCCTCAAAGATGGGATAAGACGAGACAGTCAGAAATGAGAGGCAATAACAGTGTTTTCAATATCCAGAATGATTGGAAATGGTTAAATTGCAAATCACAACTTAGCAGTGAGAGAGGCCAACTGTTAGCCAAGATGTGGCAGACCACAGAGGCCATGGCCAGGGGCACTGAGCTGTAAGAGACAGGAATGTCACTGAAGGGTCTGAGCAGAGAATTAACATTGTTAAAATGCCATAATTTCATCACTCCAATAAATATTACTATATGCCTACTATATGCCAGACACTCTTCAGAGTTTGAAGATTCCAGAGTGGATACAAGAGTTTAAAAGTAAATCTTTGCCATTGTGGAGTTTACATTCTAATGCAGAGGAGCAAAAACCAAAACAAAAAATAATTTCTTCTAACTTACAGGGCTAAAGACAAACAGGCTTCAATTGCTGGCATTTGGAATAGCATAGTCAAGTTTCATCAAGAAAGTGGTATGAATTGGAAGGGGTAGTTAGATCTTCAGATAATTTGGTGGATGCCTTCCAAAAAGAGGAATGAACAAACACAAAGAATCTGAATGAGCCAGTTTCTCATATGCCCTTGCAGGGAAGCGGGCGAGGAGTACACTACAGAACACAGAGGAGATTAAGCAAGGGAGAAAATGAGATGTGTATATAAATCAGAGTGGCTAGGTTGTGCAAGGCCCAGAAGGGCATCTCAAAGATGCTGACTTCTCTCCAAAGGCAATGGGAAGCTACTAGAGGATTTTGAGTAAAAGGACAACACAGTAGTTGCTAACATACCAATACTATTACTATTACAGCTACCACTGCTGCTACTATTGCTACTAATAATAGTGTTCAGTTCATGTTCAGTTCAGTTCAGTTCAGTCACTCAGTCATGTCCAACTCTTTGCGAACCCATAGACTGTAGCACACCAGGCCTCCCTGTCCATCACAAGGTGTTTACTCAAACTCATTTCCATTGAGTCAGTGATGCCATCCAACCAGCTCATCCTCTGTCGTCCCCTTTCCCGCCCACCTTCAATCTTTCCCAACATCGGGGTCTTTTAAATTGAGTCAGTTCTTCGCATCAGGTGGCCAAATTATTGACATTTCAGCTTCCACATCAGTCCTTCCAATAAACACTCACAACTGATCTCCTTTAGGATTCACTGGTTGGATCTCCTTGCAGTCCAAGGGACTCTCAAGAGTCTTCTCCAACACCACAGTTCAAAAGCATCAATTCTTCGGCGCTCAGCTTTCTTTATACTCCAACTCTCACATCCATATATGACTACTAGAAAACCATAGCCTTGACTAGTGGGACCATTGCTGGCAAAGTAATGTCTCTGCTTTTTAATATGCTGTCTAGGTTGGTCATAATTTTCCTTCCAAGGAGTAAGCATCTTTTAATTTCATGGCTGCAATCACCATCTGCAGTGGTTTTTGGAGCTCCCAAAAATAAAGTCTGCCACTTTGTTTCCACTATTTCCCCATCTATTTGCCTTGAAGTGATGGAACCAGATGCCATAATCTTAGTTTTCTGAATGTTGAGCTTTAAGCCAACTTTTTCAGTCTCTTCTTTCACTCTCATCAAGAGGCTCTTTACTTCTTCTTCACTTTCTGCCATAAGGGTGGTATCTTCTGCATATCTGAAGTTATTAATACTTTTACCGGAAATCTTGATTCCAGCTTGTGCTTCATCCAGCCCAGCATTTCTCATGACGTACTCTGCATATAAGTTAAATAAGCAGGGTGACAATATACAGCCTTGAAGTACTCCTTTCCCTATTTGGAACCAGTCTGTTGTTCCATGTCCAGTTCTAGCTGTTGCTTCCTGACCTGCATACAGGTTTCTCAAGAGGCAGATCAGATGGTCTGGTATTCCCATCTCTTTCAGAATTTTCCAGTTTATTGTGATCTATACAGTCAAAGGCTTTGGCATAATCAATAAAGCAGAAATAGATGTTTATCTGGAACACTCTTGCTTTTTCAATGATCCAGCGGATGTTTGCAGTTTGATTTCTGGTTCCTCTGCCTTTTCTAAAACCAGCTTGAACATCTGGAAGTTCATGGTTCATGTACTGTTGAAGCCTGTCTTGGAGAATTTTGAGCATTACTTACTAGTGTGTGAGATGAGTGCATCTGTGTGGTAGTTTGAGCAATCTTTGGCATTGCCTTTCTTTGGCAATACCTATCATGTAGATACTACAAACACTTTTGATCTATATACTAAGTTATTTCAATTTTATATTTAAATATGTTGCCCCAAATTAAACACAGGATATATGGCAGGACCTCTACATGAACCCAGACAGCCTGGCTTCAGAGTCTGTGCCCATAACTGCTACACCATACTGTACCCCATAATCAGACTAAAGTTTAACAGGCTCATTCTGGTGGTATGACTGAAAGAAGTCAAGAGTAAAGTTAGGAAGCCTGACTGGGACAGAATTTACAACAATCTAGGCCATGGTGGGAGAAGGCAATAGCACCCCACTCCAGTACTCTTTTGCCTGGAAAATCCCATGGATGGAGGAGCCTGGCATTTTCAGTCCATGAGGTTGCTAAGAGTCAGACATGACTAAGCAACTTCACTTTCACTTCTCACTTTCATGCATGGGAGAAGGAAATGGCAACCCACTCCAGTATTCTTGCCTGGAGACTCCCAGAGACAGGGGAGCCTGGTGGACTGCCGTCTATGGGGTCACACAGAGTCGGACACAGTGAAGCAACTTAGCAGCAGCAGCAACAGGCCATGGTGACATGCACCAAGGAGTAGCTTTAAAGAAGATTAAAAAATGATCTATCTGGATATGTTTTGAGAGCAGATTAAACAAGATTGACTGACACTAAATGTGGGGTTTGAGAGACAGTAATGAAGGACTCCAGATTATTTAAGAAGATTAACCTTAAAGGATTAGTCTGCTGCTTGGGTAAAATGGTAAGTGTTTAAATCAAAAGCAATTACTGTGCCCTTTAACATGGTAAAAAATCTAAATGCCACAATTCCTGTCCTGAAGGGGAGACAAGTCCCAGTAACTTCTCTTTAGACAAGTCCCTGTAACTTCTCTTTTGGTGATATTTGTTTGTCCCGGAAGGAGTTATGGACTCCAACCAACAGTCAGTCTAAATGTAGATGAAGTGTTTTATTTTAACACATAAAACAAGAGGATGGCTGAGCTCATTCTAAAACATAAAACTTTTCTGTATCCATAATAGTTACTTAGATATTCACTGGTTTTAGAAATCAACATGCAGAGTTTTTCTCTCTTTTTTAAATCTATTTTTGTAGAATATGCAAGCCTTACTTGCACATTCCTGTATACATGCCATTACTTTAAGTCATTAGTAAGAAATGTGTTACAAGGATTAGAACATGTATGCAGAAAAGCAACTGGGGAGAAGAAATAGCTGCTGGCAAATAGCCCTGTTAGAGGAAGGTCACTGTGAAATCTCTGGCCCTCCCTCCCTTCTCTTTCCCCATCTCCTGAACAATCACATTCAATTAATACCTCACCCACTGGTTCCTCAAAAAGAACAAACACAGGAAGGCATGAAGTAGTCATTAAAAAATATACATATTTAAAGCAGATGTTTATAAAAGAGCTCCCTTTCGAATGTAACCTAATCTCACCAGTATAAATCCCCAAGGAGTGGGGAAGGGTTTGTTCCTATATACTGGGTCAGAGTGTCTTACTGAGTCAGCAGCTCATTCAGAGACCCTGTGCAGATGCCCTAGTTGGAAAACCTGGCCAGTGTCAAATGGGGCCAGCTGCTGCAAGGACTCAAAATTCCGAGCTCTCGAGAAGCCTCTACACACCAGAAACAAAGAAGACATTCCCACTGCTGGAGAGATCCTGGTGTGACTCATCAGAGAGCTGGTCCCCTGCGAAGTCTTATTTCACTGGCACCTGGAAGCAGGGATAAAGCATTCAGTATTTCTTAGTATCGGGGACCTCTCCAACACTCCTCACTTCTTATGAATTTCAAATTCTCAAAGTAGAAGAAAACTCACAATAATATCCTAAACAGTGTATTGCTAAATATACACATATACATCAAATAACAATACGTGTATTTTCTAAGAAATAAATACTATGGTTTAAAACAAGAATAGAGAAGATTTATTAAATTCTAAATTACTCTCTGTCCACATTTTTGGTCATTAAGAATTCCAATTACTTAAGTTGCAGAGTCTTTGATCTTTCTCTAAACACTTTTTAACAGAAATCACTGTATACAATACTATAATTAAGCAAAGAATACTAAACAAATATAACCTCTTCCTGATGCTTATTTCTTACTGTATATTCTGGTGATACAGTAATTCCCCAAAACACATCTCGTTCTACACAGCCACTATCCCCATTCCTAGTGGGCCCAGTCAGTATTTTTCACATCTTGGTGCTGACCTTTAATTTCACAGTCTCTATTTTGATGTCTGACTATCAGAATGTCTGCTTCCATCAGTAACATAGCACATTTTTCTAGTTACTGTCTCCTTGTGATTTTTATACTGTATTATGTATGCCGAGGTAGAAAACTCATTTGTTCATAATGTGTATTAAATAAAGTCAGTAAATAATTTTCATAAGTAACATAAAGAAACAGCTGGAGGTTTAGTATGATGTGAATTACCTGTTTTAAAGTAAAACTGCTACACTTTTAAGTGTTCACCAATAATAAAATGATTACCCCACGAAGTCTTTAGAGATGTATCTTGTAGCCTCTTTGAACTATAAATGCTACCCAGATGCAGGTTACAAAATAAAATCGAACATTAAGGAGTTCCTACTTCATATTGAAAGTTAAGTTGACCTAAAACATTCTCAGGCTGAAGCAGCAAAAAATATCTCAGGCTCCCTTGGTTATTTGCTGAAAACTTATATTACTTTGATAATTTTTCAGGTGGTATGGGAAAAAATTCAAAAATCCTCTGGACAAGAAAATTCACACACATGCACTAACACAACCTACCCACAAACTCTTCTGCCAAAATAAAATGAGTAGTATTGACAAGAAGCAAACCCTATAGACAAAACCTCCCTACTCTTCATGCTTCGTAAGATGTAATCTTGGACTCTGCATGTATTATACAGTCACCGAAAGAGCCCAGAACTCTTCTTAAACCAATTCATCAGGCAGAATTTCTGGGTTCTTTTTTCTCCTTTCAGAAAGGGAGATCACTGTGATCAGAGAGAAGCTCTTGTTCATCAAAGGAGCACCACAGAGGCAAGGGGATCAGGAAATTTCAGCCTGGAATAGGAAAAAGGAGCCCCTAGTCTCAGGAGTTTATATTCCTCAACTTCAGATTTAAGGCTTAACTCCACTCCACCTCTGAGCTCTGTAAATAATCCTCACTGACTTTTATCTTCATTCTCTCACCAACTAGTCACTGACTATTCTCTGTGAAATAGGCACTGTGCTAAACGTTAGAGATACGATGGCTTAAAAAAGGAAAAAAAAAAAAAAAAACACGAGTATAATGTAAATTGCAGGAGCATATGCAGACCCAACTCCTAGTTGTAACATAGCAGCTCAGTTCAGTTCAGTTACTCAGTCATGTCCAACTCTTTGTGAACCCATGGACTGCAGCACACCAGGCTTCCCTGTCCATCACCAACTCCCGGAGCTTATTCAATCTCATGTCCTTTGAGTCGGTGATGCCATCCAACCATCTCATCCTCTGTCGTCCCCTTCTCCTGCCTTCAATCTTTCCCAACATCAAGGTTTTTCAAATGAGTCAGTTCTTAGCATTAGGTGGCCAAAGTATTGGAGTTTTAGCTTCAGCATCAGTCCTACCAATAAACATTCAGGACAGATTTCCTTTGGGATGGACTGTTGGATCTCCTTGCAGTCCAAGGGACTCTCAAGAGTTCTCCAACACCACAGTTCAAAAGCATCAATTATTTGGCACTCAGCTTTCTTTATAGTCTAACTCTCACATCCATATATGACTACTGGAAAAACTACAGCTTTGACTAGATGGACCTTTGTTGGCAAAGTAATGTCTCTGCTTTTTAATATGCTGTCTAGTTTGCTCATAATCTTTCTTCCAAGGAGCAAGCATCTTTTAACTTCATGGCTGTAGTCACCATCTGCAGTGATTTTGGAGCCACCAAAAATAAAGTCTCTCACTGTTTCCATTGTTTCCCCATCTATTTGCCATGAATTGATGGGACCAGTTGCCATGATCTTAGTTTTCTGAATGTTGAGTTTTAAGCCAAGTTTTCACTCTTCTCTTTCACTTTCATCAAGAGGCACTTCAATAGTTTTGGAAGTATTAATCACTGTCTTAAGAAAAATGGTATAGATGACCTTATTTGCAAAGCAGAAATATAGACGCAGATATAGAAAACAAATGTATAGAAAGAAACCAAGGAGGAGATGGGGGAGGATGAACTGGGAGACTGGGATTGACATATGTATATGTATGACATATTTATATGTACAAAATAGATAATCAATGAGAACCTACTGTACAGCACAGGGAACTGAACTCAGTGCTCTGTGGTGACCTAAACAGGAAGGAAATTCAAAAAAGAGAGGATATATGTATACATATACATGTAGCTGAAACACTCTGCTGTACAAGTGGAAACTAACACAACATTGTACAGCAACTATACTACAATAAAAATTAATTTAAAAAATCACTGTCTTCAGGGACCTTACAATATAATGGCAGGTGGTGTGGGGTGACAGATAGCAAGCAACTACTTACATAAATAAGTATAAGTGGAAACTGTGGTAAATGTTAAAAGAAGAAGGAGGTGAGAGATTTTAACGGGAGTTGTTTTAAACTGGAAGGTTAGGGAAGAATTCTGAGGAACTACATTAAAACCGAGACCTGAAGGAAAGATGATTTCAGGTGAAGAAATGTGCTGTTTGAATAAAGGGGTGGAATTCAATATAATCCAGTAGTGCTAAAATCTCAGGCGCCATCTCTTTCTCATTTGTTCTGGGTATTCTCACTTCTGCCCCTAGAGAGTTAGAGGGTTGGTAACAGTGTCCCTTACTGAGTCATTGACTCAGTTCCCATCAGAAAAGCAATTACCGAGTTACAATTTAACACCATTCCTTCCTTACTTTTCAAAAAGAGGAAGGAAATATTTAGCCCTTTGAAACTAACTCTAAATAAACTACAAATTAAGTTACCATCTACAGTTATTTAGTGTTCTTCATTTAAAGAAACTTTTTTTTAAACAGATTTTTGTTACTTACACCACCAGTATGTGTAGTGTTGTCCCCCCCCCCCCCCCCCCCCCAAACCACAAACAAAATAAACCAAAAAATTTCCCAATTTTGTTCCAATCGCAGAAAGGTTTAGTGCCAAATTCACTGTCCCTGTCTAGCTGTAAAAAAAAAACCATCCTTCTCATTTTCCTCCCTTTGCATACTCATTTTCAGTCTCTTTTCCAATGTTTCTTCCTCCATCTGCTTCTGAAAGCCAAGAGTGGCACATATCAGAATCAGGAGGGACCTTTCTCCAGCTACACGGAGGCTACGTTTTTATGTAAAGGATAATCAGTGAAAATCCTACAAAACCCAAAGCTCTCATTTCACAAGATTAACTTTCCCACTGAACTAAATGGAAAGCAAGGAGAAAGGGGAGAAGCTTTTGGTCACATATACCTCCCAGTGCTTGTCTTTAAACACAATTTAAGCATAAAAAATTACAAAGAACGCAAAATTCACAACAAAGCTTTCTGATTAACAGACTGCATCAAATTATGAGAGAAAGGCATGATCAGCACATTCTGATCTCCTGTCAAGTCAAGCGCACTGATGCCTAGTGTAAACCCCAGCCAACTAGGGGCAGTACACCAGCACTGAGCCCACAGTCATGCACCTACATTCCCGCATCCTATCTCCTCCTATCTTACTTGCTCTGGTTACATGACAAGTCCTGTAAACTTAAAAATCTGCTTCAAGCTGCTCTGTAATTTTTCAGCACATTAACTACCATTTTGCAGATTGCTGGCTTCCAAACTCACAGCATAATGAATCACAGCAGCTGTTCTGGCCTTCTTCCTAGAGTTTCACACTCCGACTTCCCTTGCAAAACTTCTGTTGTGGGGGCCTGTTTCAGCACTCACACTCTACTGAATAAACACCTCAATACCAACATTAGAGGCACACACACACACACAAAGACTATAAATTTTAAGAACGGTGATTATTCAAATAACTCTAAAGTAGTCACCAAAATCCTTCACAAGGAAGTTTCAATCCATATAAACAAAAGGGAGATTATAAAGAATGGCAGGCAGTTATTCCTAATTAATGTATGCTTCAGCAAGTTGACTTATTGGAAAAGAACCTGATGCTGGGAAAGATTGAAGGCAGGAGGAGAAGGGGAAAACAGAGCACGAGACAGTTGGATGGCATCACCGACTCAATGGACATGAATCTGAGTAAACTCCGGGAGTTGGTGATGGACAGGGAAGCCTGGCATGCTGCAGTCCATGGGTTCGCGAAAAGTTGGACATGACTGAGCGACTGAACTGAACTTGACAACTTTGAACTTTTTTTTTTTTTTGGCCTTGGGCACAGCTTGTGGGGATCTTAGTTCTCAGACCAGGAATGGAACCTGTGCCCCATGCAATGGAAGCACAGAGTCCTAACCCCTGGACCACCAGAGAATTTCCAAATTTAAATGTTTAACATGCAAAGTGTTAATTCCTCTGTTCCTGTCACATTCCACCCTCAATCAATCTGAAAGTTCTACCAGGAAGACAGAATCCAGCCTCACAAATCTACATTCTCTACCTGGACACCATCATCTCCTCCCTGGACACTCAGCCTCCTAAGGGATCTCCCTACATTTATCTGTGCCCGCTTAGATCATCTCTACAGGTCCACCAGAGTGACACACCTACATGTCCCCTGCAGGCCCCTGTGTGTAGCTGAGCAGTTGTACCACACACAGCCACCTAACAGAGAAGCCAGTGGGAGAATGGGGCTGAAACCCAGCCCTCTCCATTCACAGGTGGTAAATTATTCTAATCCATGTAGATCTTGTCTCTTTATGTCTCAAAACAGTTCAGTAGTTTCCTTCTTGTTCTTCACCAAACCCAAGCTCCATACCACAGTCCCCAAGTGATCTGGTCCTGTCATTCCGATCTCCTCTTGGAGCACCCGGCCCTCCCTGCCCCACTGCAGGTACAGGGAAACATGCTTTTCCAGGGATACACCAAGCACATTCTACGCTCAAGACATTTGCTCTTGTCATTCCTGCTGCCTGTAATGCTCACTGCTGCCACTGCGGTTTACTCACTAAGTCGTGTCTGACGGTTTGCGACCCTACAGACCATAGCCCACCAGGCTCCTCTGTCCATGGGATTCTCCAGGCAAGCACATTGGAGTAGGTTGCCATTTCTTCCTCCAGGGGATCTTCCCAACTCAGAGTTGAACTGGCATCTCCTGCGTCTCCTGCATTGGCAGGCAGGTTCTTCACCACTGGGCCACCTGTGAAGCATTATCAGCTCACTCTTCTCCCAACAAAACCGCTTCCTTCAGGTCTGGGCTCAAATGTAACCACTAAGAAAAACCTTCTCTGGAAGCAGCACTTACCATGGCATTTCCAATCTCAGCACTCTTGCTTCTAATCTCTTTTCACTTTCTTCTTAGCACCTGTAGCCACTAGATATATCTATTTATTGTCCTTTCTCACTCCACTAAGATGTACACTCCACTGATATGAATATGCTGCTCACAGAAGAAACAGCAGCGCCTACAAAAATGAAAGTTTTTATATCAGCAAGGAAAGAAATAACTGACCATAAATTTAAGAAATTTTAAAAGGAAGATAAAGAGAAGCACACTTTATTTTCCCCTATAAACTAGAAAAGATTTTTTTAAAAGTAAAGCTGCAGAATTTCATGCTGCAGATCATCTGGGACCCTGTTAGGGAAGATGCAAACCTATACATTCTGGAAAGTGACTCAAGGATACAGAACAAGACATATAAGAACCCATATCCTTTGATTTCAATACTTTGTTTCTTGGACCTATCCTGTAAATATAAGACACCAAAACTCATTTTTGATAACATCCCTATGATATTATTTCTGTTAACACAAAACAGCAAACTATATATCCAGTATTGTTACATAGTGGATATTGTTGCTGCTGATCAGTCACTTAGGCATGTCCGACCCTGCCATCCCATGGACTGCAGCATGCCAGGTTTCCCTGTTCTTCGCCATGTGGAGTTTGTTCAACATCATGTCCATCGAGTCAATGATGCCAGCCAACCATCTTGTTTTCTGTCGTCCCCCTTCTCCTCCTGTCTTCAGTCTTTCCCAGAATCAAGGTCTTTTCCAATGAGTCAGCTCTTCCAAGCAGGTGGCCAAAGTACTGGAACTTCAGCATAAGTCCTTCCAATGAATATTTAGGGTTGATTTCCTTTAGGATTGACTGGTTTGCAGTCCAACAGACTCTTGAAGAGTCTTCTCCAACACTGCAGTTCGAAAGCATTTTCTAAAGAAAACGTATGAGGATATATGTACAGGAAAATGTACTATCACAATATTTTATATCCTTTATCTATGATAGTGGGATTATGAACAAATTGAATATTTCTAAATGTCTTCATTTTCATTGGAACCAAAAATGCAATTTTTAAATGAAGTTATACCATTTTCATGAAGTTTGTTATATCTGAGTTCTTACGGATTCCTCCTAGTGCTTCACCACTTCTTATAAGAGCTCTGTCATTTCTTATCAAAGCTTTCAGAATGATTTCTAGATAAAACCATTATTAGAGAAAGCTAAACTGACCACATACTGTGCACACATCATAGGACTGGGCAGATGTCATCAAAATAAACCCAGTTTCACCAAATAAACCCAGTGTATTTTTATCTTCATCAAACTTCAAGTGAAAAGTTTTAAACATACACACAGCCAAAAGGCTAAAATTCCCATGGTAGCATATTAAACCTACATATTCCCATGGTAGCATATTAAACCTACATACGTAATTATTAACCAAACCCATCCATTTCCAATCTAATTCTGTTTGCTTGTTCATTTTAACCCTTAAGAGTGTGTACACACAATTGTCACACTGATACAAAACAAATGTAACTTAAAAATAGATGGCATTTATTGTCACAAATGACAAGCAAATTGTCACAAGTGATAAGCAAAACAAATATAATTTAAAAATAAATAAATGCCGTAGGCAGTTGGAAAGAACCTAGAAAAGTCGAGTAAAATGAAACCCATTTGCATGTCCCAACTCTAAGAAGTTTTGAGGAAAACCAACTTCTAATTTTAATGTAAGATAATCTTCCGTAGATTTGCTCAGCAGAACTTTCAGCCACAAGCCTATTTATAGCTTCTGCTCTGAGCAGAAAAACTACAAATGTAAAAAAGTGTTAAATGAAAATCAAGCTTTCAATAAAAATCGCTAAAAATGCTGAATTATGCTAATTATGAAGTGTAGCTATGGTGATTCACAAAGGTTTTGGGTGTTTTTTTTTCTTTTTATACTTTTGCTTTCATGAATACTTAACAAGTGGTGTCAAATAATCCTTCCTTCCTAAATGAGCTAGAATTTTTCCATTATCTCTTGACCTTTGCAAATTCCAGAAGCCTTGAATAAGCCCCAGTTGTTTCATCTCAGAAAAGACACTTGAGCCAGCTAAATACTTACTGAAATTAACAGGGTGTTGTATAAGATGAAAGGACTAGAAAGTAAAAATAAATAGCTGAAAGTGAAACAAACACTGTAAAATGGTAATTAGAGACAGCTACACTACATTGTCCCTGCGTAAGCTAGGAACCACTGGACTGGCCTAAAAATGGAGGGCAAAGGGAGGTAAATTCTTATTACTTACTTAGCTTTATTTTATGGTTTTATTTCATTTTTCCATGACTGTCTTCAGTAATTGTTGAAATTTAGGAAAGTAATCATCTTCAAACTTTATAAGAGAGCCGTTCTTAAGAAGCTGAGCCTGTGTTTCACATAGTGCTGAGCCCACACTTGCATTCCTACCATCAAAAAGACATAAATTTCAAAAACTTTTGAATGATTTCTCAAGCTTCAAGGAGAACAATTACTGAGGTAAGTTATGGAAAAAATAACTATTAAAGCTCCATTTCCCCAATTCCTTTGGAGCTAAGCTTCTAGATGAATATCATACCCATCTTTTCAGACATGTTACTATGAAATTTGGAAGAGAGATGGGCTTCCCACCATTTCTGGCCACTTCTATTGGTAAACACAAAGTCAAGAAGACACGAGGCCACCCTACCTCAGTGTTCCAGTCTTCTACTTTGTGGAGCAAGAGAGGAAGGGAGACACACAGATAGGTATGCAGCAGAGGCAATGGTTGAATTCTGCTTTCTAGAGGTTAGTCACCAGTTTCCACTGCACAAGTCAGCAGAGGCAGCCTCCTGATCCCGGGATGCCATTGATAGCCACATATTCATGCCTCAGTAATTCTAATGGAGGCCTTCTGGTTCCCCCAGTTGGAAATGAGAGAGTAACCTCTTAGCTTGGTCAGCTCTCTGCTGTTCCACGAGTCAAGGCTGGAGGCTCAGCCTTTTCAACAGTTGTGTAACCCCATAATTACTCTTGTCAAATCACCTCCTGCTCAACACATCTAGATTGGCTTCTCTCTCCTGAACAGAGCACGGACAAACCCAGGTGCCCACTTGCCTCGTCACTTGTGACTTATGTGACATGTGTTGTCTGACTGCTCTTCTGTAAGGCCTAAAGGCAAACAAACTTCCAGAGGCTTCAAGGTCTGAGGCATAGCAATTCACAGATGTGGTACCAACAGTAAAAGATACTGTCTCTGTACTCCTGCAGTTTAAAATCCAGCTGAGTATATGAAGTCAGTTCACATGAAGAGGCTGAGAATAACATACTAAATCTCCAAATAAGTAACAGATTATAAGCTAGCAAATAATATTGCAGAAGCCCAGCACAGAGGGGGTAACAAGAAACTAGGAGACACCTTGTATATAGCACCTAATTCCCCCAGATGCAGCTTCTTGGACTGGAGAAACAGGAATAGTAATGAGAGAAAGTGTTAAAATAGATCATTTTTAAGAAAGTCTCCAGTTCTGGACTTCCCTGGTAGTCCAGCGGTTAAGAATCCACCTGCCAATGCAGTGGACATGGGTTCCATTCCTGGTTCAGGAAAATTCCACATGCCCTGGGGCAACTAAGCCCATGCACCACAACTACTGAGCACTCAGAGCCTGTGCTCTGCAACAACAGAAGCCACCACAATGAGAAGACCTCACACCACAACTAGAGAAAGCCCAGATGGAACAATGGAAACTCAGTGCAGCCATAAATAAATACATAAATTTTTTTTTAAAGTTCCCAGTTTTAAATACAAACTGTACAGCCACTATGAAGAACAGTGTAGAGATTCATTAAAGAACCAGAAATAGAACTGCCATAAGACCCAGCAATCCCGCGGCTGGGCATACACACCGAGGAAATCAGACATGAAGACATGCATACCCCAATGTTCACTGCACTACTGTTTACAATAGCTAGGACAGGGAAGCAACCTAGATGTCCATTGGCACACGAATGGATAAGGAAATCGTGGTACAATCACACAATGGAATATTGTGTGCCAAGTTGCTTCAGTCCTGTCTGACTCTTTGTGACCCTATGGACTGTGGGCTCCTCTGTCCATGGGATTCTCCAGGTGAGAATACTGGAGTGGGTTGCCATTTTATTAGTCAGTTATAAAAATGACCGAATTTGAGTCAGTTCTAATGAGGTGGATGAAACCGGAGCCTATTATACACAGTGAAGAAAATCCAAAAGAGAAACATCAATACAGTATATTAATGTGTATATATGGAATTTAGAAAGAGGCTAACAATGACCCTATATGCAAGTCAGCAAAAGAGATACAGATGTAAGAAACAGACTTTTGAACTATATGGGAGAAGGTGAGGATGGGATGATTTGAGAGAATAGCATTCAAACATGTATATTACCACATATAAAACAGATGACCAGTGGAAGTTTGATGCATACTCAAAGCCAATGCTCTGGGACAACTCAGAGGGATGGAGTAAGGATGGAAGTGGAAGGGGGGATTCAGCATGGTGGGACACGTGTACCTATGGCTGATACATGTTGATGTATGGCAAAAACCACTACAATATTGCAAAGCAATTATCTTCCAATTAAAATAAATTAATCATTTTTTAAAGTTCCCAGTTCTAATAAGATAATTTGGAATAATATAGAAATTATTGATATTATGTTATTAAATTATTGATTATTAACTTAATAATAATTAAATTATCAAAATATTGTTGATAGTATGATATTGATAAATAATATGGAGAATAATATGGAAAACTGTCATCAAAAACATGAACGGACAAAACCAAAGACTTGAAAATATTAAGTAGAAGGGACTTTGCTTGTGGTCTCGTGGCTAAGATTCCAAGCTTCCACTGCAGAGACACAGGTTTGATCCCCACTTGGGGAACTAAGATCCCACATTCTGTGGTATGGCCAAAAAATACAACATATAAAATTGAAAATAAAAAAATGTTGGGCCAAAGAACTAAACAGACATTTCTCCAAAGAAGACATAAAAATGGCTAACAAACACATGAAAAGATGTTCAACATCACTCATTATCAGAGAAATGCAAATCAAAACCACAATGAGGTACCACTTTACACCAGTCAGAATGGATGGCTGCCATCCAAAAGTCTACAAGCAATAAATGCTGGAGAGGATGTGGAGAAAAGGGAACCCTCTTACATTGTTGGTGGGAATCAAACTAGTACAGCCACTATGGAAAACAGTGTGGAGATTCCTTAAAAAACTGGAAATAGAACTGCCATATGACCCAGCAATCCCACAGCTGGGCATATACACCAAGGAAACCAGAATTGAAAGAGACACGTGTACCCCAATGTTCATCGCTGCACTGTTTACAATAGCCAGGACATGGAAGCAACCTAGATGTCCATCAACTGATGAATGGATAAGAAAGCTGTGGTACATATACACAATGGAATATTACTCAGCCATTAAAAAAATATATTTGAATCAGTTCTACTGAGGTGGATGAAACTGGAGCCTATTACCGAGTGAGTAAGCCAGAAGGAAAAACAACAATACAGTATACTAATGCATATATATGGAATTTAGAAAGATGGTAACGATAACCCTGTATGCAAGACAGCAAAAGAGATGCAGATGTATAGAACAGTCTTTTGGACTCTATGGGAGAGGGCAAGGGTGGGATGATATGGGAGAACAGCATTGAAACATGTAAATTATCATATGTGAAATGAATTGCCAGCCCAGGTTTGATGCTAGATACAAGGTGCTCAGGGCTGGTGCACTGGCATGACCCAGAGAGATGGAATCAGGAGGGAGGTGGGAGGGGGGGGTTCTAGAAGGGGAACGAGTGTACATCCATGGCGGATTCATGTCAATGTATGGCAAAACCAACACAATAATGTAAAGAAAATTAATTAATTAATTAATTAATTTTTAAAAATAAAGGCTATCTAGATTAAAAAAGAAAAGAAAAATATTAAGTTGGATTTTGACAGTGGGAAGAAATTGGAAAAACAGAAATAACTTTTAAAAAAGATAAAAGCATGGTATCTCGGCTAGATTAAGGAGTCTAAGTATGCACTATCAAGTGAAAATTGGGAAACAATGATAAGTACATTTGGAAATAGGCACAGCACAGGAAATTTATAAAAAAAGGCAGTAAAATTGGAACTGTGCCATTAGACTAGAGCAGAGTTTCTCAGCCTTGGCTCTACTAACGTTTGGGGCCAAGTAATTCTCTTCAATTCCCTGTAAAAGGGAATACCCACTCCAGTATTCCTGCCTGGAGAATCCCACAAATAGGAGCCTTAAAGGCTACAGTCCCTGGGATTGCAAAGAGTCGGTTGGACATGAATGAGCGCCTAAGCACACACAATTCTCTTGTGCTGTGCATAGTCAGATGTTTTAGCAGCATCCCTGGTCTCTACCCACAGGATGCCAGTAGCACCCACCACTGAAGACAATCAAAAATGTCTCCAGACATCATCAAACATCCCATGGAGGGAAAAAAAGAATCCCAGTTGAAAGCTACAAGCCTTGAGAAAGATTAGTATGGAAAGATGAAGCAAGATAAGAGCTTCAATGGTGATTCAAACAGTAAAGAATCTGCCAATACAGGAGACCCAGGTTCAATCCCTGGTCAGGAAGATTACCTGGAGAAGGAAATGGCAATCCACTCCAGTATTCTTGCCTGGAGAATCCCATGCACAGAGGAGCCTGGTGGCTATAATCCATGGGGTTGCAAAGAGTCAGACATGACTTAGCAACTAAAAATTTAATAATTTAAGAAGTAAATATAACTATCTCATTCTGTGATGTTACCCAGACCTGGAGTTGTGACACATAATAAATAGTGAAGAGGCCGGGGGCGGGGACAGGGGGCAGTGGGGAAGCTATGGTGAACAGGAGTACACAAGCACCATCTTCAGGGGGAGCCCCTCAGCACCAGCCAGCTATCATCATCTGCCCTGTGGGAGGGCAAATTCAAGATCTCCAAGTCTCCTCCCCGCCCCACCCATCCCAAGAGAAATAAGTTTCAGACTTTTAAGTACATTTTCCTGATTTTAAAAACACAGGATTTAGTTCAAGTTTTCTGAAAAACAGTAGGCAGGCTGAATTTGGCCTTCAAGCTGCCAGAGTCCAGATCTGTAGTCTGGACTACAGACTAATATGACGCTAGCTTGAAGGGGTGTTTAGGAGAAATTGATGGACACTGACCAAATAAACCAACTGTTAAACACCAGTTTTGAGAACAGGGAGCAAAAGTGAACTTGAATAAATATTAGACAATATGATGGAATGAGTGTTGAGTGTGATAACAGCTTTAAGACTGTCTAAAAAAAGAAAAGGCTTATCTGTTTGAGATAAATATATACATATATGCTTTCCACTATAGATGAAACAAACCAAAAAAAAAAAAAAATAGAGAGAGAGAGAGAGAAATAGTGGTTAAAATTCAGCATATCTGAATATCAAGGGTTAAAAAGAGCAATGAGGAAAAGTGACTTCAAAATTCTGAATTCAACTAAATCATCAAAGAACATCATCCAACAAACTATACTGGTAAACTTATTTATTTCCTTTGGATTCCCCTGGAAAAAGTCGTCTTTATAGTTTAACTTGTTAAAACTTATTTTCTAGTATTCAATGACAGCCTACACTTTCCTCTCTATTATCAATCAGAACACAAGAATTCATTTCATGCATTATATGCTCCACTTTAAATAATGTTAATGGGAATTGCACTCTTTAAAATAATACATTTAGCTAGTAGCACTTGTTGAGCAATTTCTCTTTGCAGACTCTATGCTAAGCCTTTTACTGGTATTAGCATATTTAATCCTCAAGTCAAATGCAGAAGGCAATTACCATTTTAAACTATAATTTAGAGAAGTTAAGTAACTTCTTCCCAGGACAATCAGCAAATAAGTGGCAGACGTGGACTTTAAATAAGGATTGATACCAAAACCCATCTCCTTAGTATTATCCTATACTGTCTTCCAGGGGGCATCTTTCATAATTAACATGCAATCAGTTACGACTATCTGGCCTTAAAATTAATCATTTGACCCAGTAAGTCAGGCAAGTTCATACAGACCTTTAACTTCCATTTGGAGGTGTCTAGCCCCTTCCTGAATGGTGAACCCTCTCTGGTTGTATTTTGAAAGCAAACCTCCCTTCTATAAATGCCTTTGCAATTGACCCAATGTTTGAAAAGCAAACTAATATCTTCCTCAAATTCTTAAAACATTCAGGTTGAAAGTGGGACCAATACAGCTTTCCAGATAATTCAAAGCACAACGGACTTGCACCTCAATTTATCAGAAACTCCCAAGAAATGTGAAGCAATTTCTTCCACCATTGAACACACCCACAGATGGCAACACAGAGTCACAGTTTCTAGGTTTCTGAACCTCTGCCAATCACCACAGCAACCAGGTAATTCCTATGATCAAATGTAAAGCAAATCCAGTACTGCACACTGCCAATGTGCACAACCCACCAGGATCCATGCACACAGGACTGCAGCCTCGGAGTCACATAGAGCAACAATGGCTGGGATGCACGGTTTGCTAAGGTTCATATGACATGCTATGCCATCACTCAGCATAGAAATTCCTCATTTGAAACTATTCAAACCTATATTTCCATTTAGGGCACATCCAATTTTACATAAGCAAATTTCCCCCCTGACAGCATTTGAAGCAGTGGCACTTTCTGGTATTTCTGAATTAAGTGCCTGAACCCATTAGAATCACATATCGTCTATTTTCTACACACTCGCAAGCATTTCCACGTTCTTTTCTCCACTTCACCTCTACCTCCTATCACACAGTAAGACTTCACACAACAAGACTCATTTTTCACAAGGGTTTTCTACAATTCAGATATGCTCTAAACTCATTCAAACATGCACCATTCTGGCACTTAAGAAAAAGTCACACCTTACATCAAGGAAGAACTTAAATTCAATTTTAGAAAAGGAGATATAACTGTCCATTGTGAACATTTCTTAGGTTTACATAAATGGCTTAAAATAAGCTTCTCAGTTTATCTTTTGTGGGCTTCCCAGTGGTAAAGAACCTGCCTTCCAATGTAGGAGATGTAAGAGATGAGGAGTCGATCTCTGGGTTGGGAGGATCCCCCGGAGAAGGGCATGGCAAAAATAAGCTTCTTAGTTTATCTGTTACCTCAACTTGAAAAACCTTACCTACCCACTCAGCCATAAACTGTAACCCGCCATAGTGCTATTATCACTGGTATAGTAGAGTCATTCAGGGACTTGCTATGGAGAAGAGAGACTGGGCTATTTAGGATTACATACCCTGCAGAAAAACCTCATGCTTACACTTGAGAGACATGAATACATCAACTATTTCATAATAATATGAAGGTTAATTATTTTAATGAAACAGACTTTTCTTCAACCTTACCTACTCTACAGGAGAAACATCTGCTAAACAGGTAACCATACTTGTTTATTTGATAAATCACAGTTAGTCTCCAAAAACAACATCCAAATTAAATGTTTCTGTGATTATTTTTACAACCTTACATTTGAAAAGGTAACAACTGTATGTTTTCAAAACTAAGCCACCCTCTTTCCCATCCAATTGTTTTCTATGACCTGCTTCCTTCAATTTACATAAAACCCATCTACAGCTGTAGGAAAAATAGCCAGAAAAAGAGAAAAAGCAAAGGGCACCACCACCTCTTCCAAGGGCTGGGTCTAAGACTGCATTACTTCCTAGACATGTTCCACTCCAGGGTTGCAAACACATTGCTATGACATTGATTGAACAACACATCAAAGAAAAGTCCAGATCAAATGGCATTCCAAACTTCTACTCCATTCTCAAGGCTTAATAATTAGCTCAGGACTTCCCTGGTGGCTCAGCGGTGAAGAATCCACCAGCCAATGCAGGGGGCAAGGGTTCAATCCCTGATCCAGGAAGATCCCACATGCCACAGAGCAACTAAGCCATGTGCCACAACTACTGAGCCTGTGCTCTGGAGCCTGGGAGCACAATTACTGAGCCCATATGCCACAACTACTAAAACTCATGGCCCAGAGCCCATGCTCTGCAACAAGAGAAGTCACCACCTCGAGAAGTCCACATACTGCAACCAGAGAGTAGGACTCGCTCACTGCAGCTAGAGAAAACCCCACACAGCAACAAAGACCCAGCACAGCCAATAAATAAAATTATACATTTATTAAAAAAGTTATTCCTGTGAGTAGCAAACACTATGCATACAAAAGCTTTTCTCCCATGAGCTGATTTTCCTATTTACCTTGCTTCTAGTTCACTAAATGCAATCATATTTTAAAGATATTTCAGTTCAGTTCAGTCACTCAGCTGTGTCCGACTCTTTGCGACCCCATGAATTGCAGCACGCCAGGCCTCCCTGTCCACCACCAACTCCCGGAGTCTACCCAAACCCATGTCCATTGAGTCGGTGATGCCATCCAACCATCTCATCCTCTGTCATCCCCTTCTCCTCCTGCCCTCAACCTTTCCCAGCATCAGGGTCTTTTCAAATGATTCAGCTCTTCGCATCATTTAATGCCTCAAAAAAGTAGATCAAGGTGATTTGATAAGTGTTTCAGAACGATCTGGAGAAGCACTTCCAATTCTTAAACAGTACATTTCATTAAAAAATTTTTTCAACTTCAAAAGAGTTACCAGCATCATTTTTGTAAAGCAACAGGACTTAGCACTGAAACAGAGAAATACAAAATTATGCTTTAAAACAGTTGTGTGTGCTCACTCATGTCCAACTATTTGCCACTCCATGGACCATGGAATTTCCCAGGCAAGAATACTGGGATGGGTTGCCCTTCTCTCCTGCAGGGGATCTTCCCAACCCAGGGATGAAACTCCTATCTCCTGTATCTCCTGCATTGGCAGGCGGATTCTTTATCAATGAGCCACCTGTGAAGCCCTTGAGAACAGTTTATAGTATTTAAATGTGCTGTAGAATATATGATTCTCCTCAGAAGATGGAAAACAGCTTCATATAAACACCAGATTGTTTTCTCCTCTCATACTTTAACACTTGGAATATTTTTAAATGTAAATTTAATTCTAGTTATTCTTGGCCTTATTTACTTACCTCTAACTCAAAAGTTAACTAGGAAAAAAAACAATATCAAAGCCTAAATCCAGCTTCTGACAGAATAATTAAAATCTTAAAATACAAACAACTTTGTATCTATGCTTTCTTTGGCCTAACAACAATATTGATAGTTTCCTTGAGGCCTCTTTCTGATCCCTGAGGCACTTTGTCTCCATTACACATCCTGACATTTAGAATTTCAGAAACATCAAATAAGAGAGTTAGAGAGAGCATATATTACAAAGAAGTCTGGAGAGGAAAGGTAACTAGCTGTTACTGAGTGAAAGGGTTGGAACTTAGATGTAGGGTTCCTGATGCCCAGATGTCTATGGTTTTCCCAACAGGCCAGACTTCATCATAAGTGCCTCTTTGATTTGTTCAGTTTTAATATGCATTATTTTCTATGTAAGAAGCTTAGAATTTCAATGTGGAACCAGACTGAGCCTGACACACTTGCTTTTCATGGTTTTCTACTTTTCCTCCACGTAAGGCAACTCAGAACACAGACTAGACATTCAATTAACACTCACTGAATTAAATTTTCAAATATTAATTGTCACCCACACAGACCCCTTCTCCCATGTCACCCAGGTGTCCTGGAATTCAATTCGATTCAACCAGAATTAGAACAGACCCAACAGGTTAAGGACTCAGTCCCATAAGTGTTCCCATTTCAGATCACAAGCAGAAGCATCCCAGGTTACCCACAGCTTCTGCCTAACTTTGCCACAGATCAGAGGTTCCCTAGACTCCTCTCCTTGGGTTCAGTAATTTGCTAGCATGTCTCAAAGAACCAGGGAAAATAGTTGACTTACTCCTGCCAATTTATTACAAAAGATATGTGTTACAGGATACAAAGGAATAGCAAGATGAAGAGATACACAGGGCGAGGTCTACAGGGTCCCAAGGGTGGGAGCTTCTGTCCCCATGGAGTCAGGGTATACATTACCTTCCTGGCTTGTAGATACATTCCAAGATTCAGAAGCTCTCCAAATGCTGTACTTTGGGGATCTCTATAGAGGCTTCACCCCATAGGCAAGGTCAATTATTAACTGGTTTTCAAAACCCTCTCTCTCTCCAGAATAGGGAGGGGTAGGGCTGAAAGTTCCAAGCTTCTAATCATGGTTTGGTCTTTCTAGTGACCAGCACCATTCATAAGCCCACCAGGAGTTATCTCATTAGAACAAAAGATGCTCCTATCACCCAGGAAATTCCAAGAGATACAGGAACTCTGTGTCAGACACTCTTATCACTCAGGAAATTACAAGGGTTTTTAGGAGCTTTGTGTCAGAAACCAGGCTCAAAGACCAAATATTAGCAGGAACAAGGGAGTAGAGACAAAACTAAATGTATATTTTTTATTATCTCACAACCTACTAATATTTTGGCCACCTGATACAAAGAACCAACTACATTGGAAAAGACCCTGATGCTGGAAAAAATTGAGGGCAGGAGAAGAGGATGACAGAGGATGAGATGGTTGGATGGTTTCACTGACTCAATGTGCATGAGTTTGAGCAAACTCCAGGAGATAGTGAAGGACAGGGAAGCCTGGGGTACTGCAGTTCATGGGGTCACAAAGAGTTGGATACAACTTAGCAACTGAACAACAATAACATTTATCTAAGTATGGATTTTGTGGATTCCAACCCTGGAAAAGAAAGATCTGTCTGTGTAAAATTAAATGGTGAGAAGAACTGAGAATTGGGATGGAAGAGTGGCGAAAGAAAAGCTGAACAAAGACATATAATCTATAAATCCCTAAGGATGTGCCAGGTATGCAGGTCTTTAACTAAAGTCAAAATAGGGCAAGAACTGTGAGTCTCTACTTTGTGTGTTCATTGCTTTGCTTTTGGTGGTTTTCCACTTTGGAGTTTTGTTTTGTTTTGCTCTTGGTTACCTAGTAAAGTCACTGTTTAAAAAATTCCAACCCTGTTTAAACTAAGAAGAAAAGGAGAATTGTCCCTCTCTAGACGTGGCCGACAGGAATTTCAGAGGTGCTAGATGAGCAAGGCACTCCAGTCACAGTTGTGGTGCCAGCTGGAGGCTCCGAAAAGACCCAATGAGGTTAGCGCAGGAGAGCAGGGGAGCCTTGGGAGACAAGGGGCCTCAGAGCTGGCACAGGCAGGACTGGAAAATCCCATCAGAGGTCTGGTTTGCAATCTGCAGAGCAGCATTGTGGGACCTCCCCAGGGAACTGAATTAGGGAGGTCATTTAAATCTTTCTGCCTGCAAACTGTTAACCAGGTAACTAAAAAAAAGAAATTAATTCTATAAATATATACGCTTTTTTCTTTGGCATGCTAAAATAGCTGCTGGTGTTTAGTAGAGTCCTAGACCCAGGAAGAAAGGATTAAATGTTTAAAGAATCAATTTGAGAATGCATTTTAAAAATCTAAAAGTAAATGGCTTCCTTCCTGGCACATTATTAACCAGGGGATTGAAGCAGGAATCAATGTCTGTGGCCAGTAATTTGTTATGTAAGTGAATATTGAAATGTTTCCAGTCAATAACATTTGGGTAACAAAATGTATTAATAAGTCTCTGGTGGATAATATGCTAGCCACATATGTAGCGCCTACAAGTAATTAGCAATCCAGACTCTATAAAAGTTGTAGCTTCAAACCAGTAAAACAGACTAGTCTATGACAGAGCCTCACTGATGGGACACTGGCTCTATGTTGGGGCTCTGTGGTCACTGGAACTAAGATGCAGAGTTTCTGGGGCTTTTTCTGAACAATGTCCCCGAATCAGGAATTCAAGGCTGCCAGGATTCCACGTATTTCTTCCACTTGCTGCTGTACCTGCAGAGTGAAGCTGCACGGCATGATACATATTCAATGTCTCCTTAGTGCCCCTAAATGTCTGGGTCTGACTGGGGCTGGTGATGAGAGCAATAAAAATTGTGTATGCTTGCAAGTTCCTTCCTGCTCTAAGAATCTTTACCGTATAATGTTCACATCATTAGAAAAGTAGAGCCACAGCACTTTAACCAGAGGAAAATCCTCTCTCTCTGTGGAAGAAATGTTGAAATAGATTAGCAGTAACTAGAAAAATAAACAGAATTCCTTTTAAAAATTTGACTATGTATCCCTAAAGTAAATGAACAGATGATCATTTAATGTAGTAACACCAGGACGTCTTAGGCACTCAAAATAATAAAAGTAATATTAAAATCAATACAACAAATGAGTTTTAATTATAACTTTATCCCATTTTATAAATTTAATCATGTTTTTTAGAAGAAGCAATTTTCCTAACCATTTAGCCCCCTCATTTTTTTAGCTGTATGTCCTTGAAAATTCTTATTTGTAGTAAAAGTTTTATAGAATGTATTAACAATGCTGCTGCTGCTAAGTTGCTTCAGGTGTCCGACTCTGTGCAACCCCACAGATGGCAGCCCACCAGGCTCCTCTGTCCCTGGGATTCTCCAGGCAAGAATACTGGAGTGGGTTGCCATTTCCTTCTCCAATGCATGAAAGTGAAAAGTGAAAGTGAAGTCGATCAGTCGTGTTTGACTCTTCAAGACCCCATGGACTGTAGTCCACCAGGCTACTCCATCCATGGGATTTTCGAGGCAAAAGTACTGGAGTGGGGTGCCATTGCCTTCTCCATGTATTAACAATAATAAGCATGAAATTACAATGTGTTTTCTTCTATTTCTAGTGAAGATTTTGATTGTAAAGATTGTCTATTCACCATTCATTCAAAATTTCTTCCCTAACTAAATAAAATGTAATTCCAACCCTATACAAACTAAATTTTAAACCAAATTTTTTTGTAGCAGAATATAAACAGTAAACCAAGTATATGTCCACACTAACAAATTAACCATCTTCACAAATAATCACATCTTTTTTTAAGAAATAAATTTAAGGCAGGAGATATATTTCAATCAGAATAAAAAATGTTTGTTATTTTCCCAAAACTGCTACAATAAACCACTAACATAATCAAGGCCTGAAAAATACTTATCAATCCATCTAGTAACTAAATATATAAATATACTCACCTGAATTAGTTTTTTTAAAGAGATTTATATCTAAAAACTAAATCAAAATCATTAACAGATGTTGACTTGCCTCTTTTAAAACACAGAAGCAAGCATAAAATGGAAAATTACCCCCCAAGTATAAAATAACATACCTCCAGTCTTGGAATTTTGTTTTAAATAAAGTTATCCTGAATGGGAAACATTAAAACTTATTTAAGGTTTCTGTAATTTTATTCTATTATAATCAGTATTTTTTTTTAAAGACGCACTCTTGTGACACAGTTAAGAGAGTACTAATAAACTCAGCAGCACCATAATCAAACACAGGTTGCAACATAATAGACTGTAAGATAGTAAGTAGCAAATCAACTATGTTTCAGTTTTTAAAAAGACAGTAAGCAGCATAATGACAACAAATCATAATACACTATTTATAATTCTACTCTTCTGCATAACTATTTCTTGGCTAATTAAAATCTCAATTGTTGTGAAAACTAGTTCATTATTTAAGTTTAGTTTAGTGAGGCAAACACTGCAGCAAATGCAAAGTAAAATGTAAAAGGAAATATCCGTCATTTTAAAAGCAGCAATTTCTCAGTTGAGCCCAAGTTTTATAGCAATGGTTGAAGAATACTCATTGATAAATGTGCTAAATATTTCCTCCCAGGAATGAAGCCACAAATTCATAACCAAGTTTCTAGACCAAATTTCTAGAACACACACAAGCTCTGAAGAAGAAATATGCATCTCCTTTCCAACAGACATCAGTGTTTTATTCATTTTGTATCGTAAACACACTACTTACACCAAAGTACATGTCTAGTTAGCATCCAGCACCAGGTTTAAAAAGATGTAACAGAGAAGCTCTCTGTTCGAATTCAAAATGCCACAGGAATCACTGGTGAAGTCTAAAATGAAAAACAGCCCTCTCAAATGCCAGAGCCAGCTGCTACTGTCCACAATCCAATTTCTTTCCAAGGGGAACAGCAGATCTGCAGGAGACATGGCTTAAGTGCGAACATCGTTTCCTAAAAGTGGGCAAAGGGTTTCTGAACAGGGCCTAAGAAGATAATTTCGAATTTGCAGGCCATGCAGCCTCTGCGACAATCACCACTCCATTCTGCCTCGTGGCACCAGGGCAGGCACAAATGATGCGTTAATGAGTGTGGCTATGAGCCAATAAATATTTATGGACCCTGAATACTGGATTTCATACAACTTTTACATGTCATGATACGTTATTTTTCTTTTGAAATTTTTCAGCTTTTTAAAAATATGAAAACCATCATTAGCTCACTAGCCGTACAAAAGTAGCTTTTATAGTTCAATGGATTTGGCCCATGGGCTGTAGTTTGCTACAAGAACCAGCAAAGGGTTTCCTTTAGGCTCTGTCTGTCCCTTTCCCCACCATTTATACAAATCTACACATTAGTGCTCTTTAGAAAAGTGGCCCTTTTGCTTCTTTCAGATCTCTGATGCTCAGTTTCCATGTTTTCCCATAGGTCCCAAAAGTCCAATAGAACAATGGTCAGGAAAGACATGCAGTGTGGCCTGAAGAAAGAGTAGAAGCCCTCTCCTCTTGCTTTCAGATATCTGACCTTCTATAAATGACACACCATCCAAATGTCCATTTCACTGTCTATAAGAGGATCATGGTATCCAACCACATGAAAGTATCTTTGAAGCTGTGATTTTACATTGCGAAAGGTAGGTAGAGCAGAAAACGCCACATGTGGAGGAGAGTTGCCAAAAACTCGTTCAGCAACAAGGCCTAGTTTGATGTTTCATGGGTAAGTTCCTTGATCATGATGCTGTGTGGGTCCAGGGGAAAGAAAGTGAATTTAGTTAAAACCCCAGGGAAAGAAACAGCTAGCAATCCCACTGACTGCATGCCACTTTTCATAATTCTCCAAGGTGATCTGAAACATAACAAACATTAACTGAGAATATTCTTTGTGTTAAAACAGGAAAGGTAGTATGAGGAGCATAAAAAGGAGTAAGACTCAACCCTTAGGCCAAAGAATTTATCATTTATTAAACATAAACATCTATCTTACAAAGCAGATATGATCTATATAAATCAACAGCATTAAGAAGTTAGAGAGTCAGAAAAAAAAAAGATAGTAGAGGGGAGAGTTTCTTAGGAGCTAGATTTAAATAAAGAACAAAATTTCAAGGAGAATGGACACACATTTGAGAGACATGTACATTTAGGGTTATAGGACATGTGGATTCTCAATTCCACCAGATGTTACTAAATTTTCTCCGAAGGTGTTGTGCTTCCATTAACAGTTTGAAACTTCATCCTTACAACAGTTGGTGTGATCAGAGTTTATTTTTTAAATGCTTTAGTCAATGTGATGGGTAGAAAAGGATATCTTAATTTCATTTTCTTCTCTGGTCCTCTCATTCTCCCGAATTGTTTCATATGTCTCTTTTTATATGAACGCAAGGCAGAGGCTGGTCATTCTATGTAGCTGGAACCCAGGACACAGAAAGTACACAGAGGACAAGCCTCCCTCTCTTCTTCTGGAGGTCTCTCTGGGACCTTGGTCTTTTCCTCTCCACCCCGTAAATTGCCAGTTTACATCAGCAGACAGGGACAACCTTCCTTTTCCTCCATGAGTGTGCCAGGGTAAATTAAAGAGTTTATAAATGAACATGCTTGAAAAATACTGGTCTTGACAGAAACATCTGAAACCACTTCCTCCATTTTTCCCTAAAACTTGGTTTCTGCCCAATTTAGACCATGGATGGTCAAGGTACCTTAGAAAACACACAAAATGTTGATCCAGCTCTGGAGACCTGATTACAAATCCTTGGCAGGAATACATCCACTGCTTTCCTTCTCTCACTGAGAAGGCAAAAAAGTGCAGGAAACATAAATTAGGGAATAAACTTGATTTGCTGACACTCATTAGGAGGGTTTTGCCTCAAAAGCTTCCATGGAAATAAAATTTTAAGGCAAAATTTCTATAAATTATTCTATGAGAAAATGATTATTTTTAACCTAATCCTTGTTCAGAGTCTTTCCATGTTGTGAATAATGTAGCAATCAAATAGGAATGAATGCAGTACACAGCATAACTCTCAGTCAAGAGAACAAAAAGCAGTATTCTCAACTTCGGTTAACACACAGCATCAAAGCTAGGAAAAACTGTAGTCCAAAAACTGATTAATGTAATTCGAACAGTATATTCTCTACTACAGTGGAAAAACTGAAAATCACTACAAATATTTGTTTCCAAAAGAAAGCGTTAGTCGCTCAGTCATGTTCAACTCTTTGAGACCCCATGGACTGTAGCCCACTAATCTCCTCTGTCCATGGGATTCTCCAGGAAAGAATACTGGAGTGGGTTGCCATTCCCTTTGCCAGGTGATCTTCCTGACCCAAGAACTGAACCAGAATCTCCTGAACTGCAGGAAGATTCTTTACCATCTGAGCCACCAAGGAAGTTTAGAGTGGTTAACATCATCCCAGTAATGCTGTAATACCACATGTAATACTCAAATACCATTGGATTTGTCTGATCCAATGGTTCCCAATCCTGGGCAATTGTGTCCCTTGGAAGGCATATGATTATCTTTCATTTTGAGACATATATCATATTCACACCTGAAGAAGGGTGTTCCTGGTATCCAATAGGTGGAGACAAAGGATGCTGCTAAACATTGTAAAATGCACTGAGTAGTCTCCCACTTTAAATGTTTATCTGGTTCAAAATGTAAATAAGGTCACAAAACCCTGGTCTAATCTATTTCTTCATGGCTAGCTGGGATATACTGACAAAAATAGGGGGTTAGAGACAATAAGTATTCCTTAAACACCTCCTATTGAGTAAGCTAGACAACACAGAGTTCTGAAGTTTGCTTGATACTGACATAAAGTTTTCAATTAAGCAATTTTCAATTGTAATATTTTAGAAAGAAAATGGAACACAATCCATGATTCTCCCTACGTTATCAAGCACTGTATCATCTATATATATTAGCTTATCACATCTTTTTATAAAAGAGTTTATAATCAAACTGGCAACTGCTGGCTCCACCTATTACAAGTCAATAATTTCTGAATTTATATAATGCTGAATTTCTCATGCCCACTCACCAAAACTAGTCTTCAGATTTCAGCAGTGGGTTTTACGTGGTCACTTTCTGAAAAAAAGCATTCATATCTGAAATTTCCTTCTCTGATGTTACAACCCATTAAAACTTTACAGTCCACCTTCATGAAACTTAAAAGTCAAATTAGGAAAGGAAGACGATTTTGAATGTAAACCTAAAAGCAACCGCAAAGAAATGTCTTCTATGAAAAATAAGGAGTGCTGAGAATGAAGTGAAATAAAATATGCAAAGGCTGCAGAGGTCCCTTTAAAAGTAGCAAAACCCTTAGAGGTTATTTTATTTTCCAGTAAGTTTCCTTGGGTGTTTCAACAAAGAAAGTCATTTTCCTGGGTATCATTTTTTGTCTCCTTTTCCAAGTTTGCTGAAGGCATTTTCTTGTCTAGATGTTACACTAAAAGATAATTTTAAAGCAATGAAAAAAATTTAGTTCAAACTTAAAGGAACCACAAAGGGTTGAGAAACTCATTTTGAAACCATCACATATACCCTGGAAAAAGAAAAGTATCCTATAACTGACAAAAATCTATCTGAATACTGAAGTTTCTCAAGCTAACAAAGCACGTACTGTTTGTTGTTTGGCAGGAATGTAGAAAGATGGGCAACTTACTCCACTGAAGTTTTCTGAAACACTTACAGATGAAGACAAACATATTGCTTACACAGACTCATTGGGTTTTACACCAAATGTCAACTTCGGAATGTAGACCTAAAATAGAAATTTCTGTCCTGTGCTTAAGTAAAATTCAAACAGAAAGAGCCTTATTTACTCATCTACCCCAAAAAGACAAAATTATCTTAATTAAAAAAAAAAAAGCAGTACAACAGAAAGACATTTAGATGCAAGATCTAATTTCAGAGAGCATTGAGTTATAGTACAAAAGTAGAAAAGTCCAAGGATATCGCATGTGCGGTAAATGGCTGCAAAGTATGTTTCCATGAACATATGGTGAGGTTCTCTTTAATCTTGCTAAATGTAAAAAGTTGTGTTTTAGATGACCTTGACTCGACTTTGGACTGCAGTTCCAGCTTCTGAAAACAAGGAACAGCATCAGGCTTAGGGAGAGTGTGCCTAAAGGCAAGAGAAGAGTCCTGTCCAAATCCCCAAGGAGGAAAGCTGCCACCCGGGGGGTAGGTATTGAGTAGCCAAGCCATCTTACTGAAAACAACCAAGGTTTTGAGCGTTGTTTTTGGCAGGAGGTAGGTGTTACCGGCAACTTCATGGGGCGCTGGAAGGAATGTGTCACCATCAATCAGAAAGTACACTGAGCCCCGTGTTTAGGTCACAGGGGGAGCACCGCCTCGTCCAGTAAGAATAAATCCTGCCAACTCCAGCAAAAGAGGAGAAAGGAAAGTTGCAGGAAAGGTGTTGGCGCCCAGGGACCTCCAAGTCCAAAAGGAAATCCCCAGCTTGTGTTGAAGAAAACTTCGTGCAGTCTCGGGGTCCGGAGAACTCCAAGAGCCCACGAGGGCGGATGCTCCTACATTCCTCTCTGGACCAGCACCGCCCGAGCTCAGTTCTGGGGAAGACCTGGGCGGTGCTGGGAAGAAAGGATAGCCCGCCCCACCCACCTCGGTGGTCCGGAGGGAAGGACGGACTCGCTCCAAATCAACCTCCGCGGACCTGGGAGGGACGGGTCCCCCTCCACCTACTCACCTGGCGGGCCCCCCCGCCAAGGGCCCGCGGATAAATGAACCGCCCCTCCGGCCCAGCCTCGCGGGAGAGGGCGGCCCGCGGGAGCGCTCACCTGTGGGGATACTGGAGGGCTTCTCGGAGTCTGCACCCAGGCAGGGATTCCAGGGCTGGAGAACCAGCGCCGCCAGCAGCAGCAGCAGCTGCTGCGTCTTCACAGCGCACCACCCCATCTTCGGCCCCTCGAGGGCCCGCGCGGGCTCCGGCACCCCAGCCGCCCGGCAGCGGCGCACTTCTCGCGAGAGCGGAGACCCCTGGTCCGCCCCAGGCTGAGGACGGCAGGCGGGAGCGGGCGGCCGGCCACGCGAGCGGGGCGGAGAGCCGCGCGGGAAACCCTGCGGTATGGGAAGCACCGGGCGGCGGGCGCCCAGGGCGCCGCGGGCGCCTTATAGCCTCCCCGAGGGGGAGGCGACGGGGCGGGCTGCGCCCCGGCTATTGGCCGCCGGCTGACCCGCCGCGCCGCTGCGTGCGCCGTGCGGTCGCCCCGGCTCGCCTGCCCCAGCCCCACGTCTGGGATTGTTTGCTCCACTCCGACCTATTTAAGGAGCCGTCTGCGGCTACGTGTGGAGGCTCACGCAGGGCTTCTGGATGGAACCAGGAAGCTTGTAGTTCGGTTTGGGAGTGGGCCTGAGGCGGCGGGGAGGAGACGCCCGCAGTCTGGCCGGCGGGCGGCGCTCCCTGCTCCCCGTTCCCCCAGTGACCCGAGCTTCCCGGTAGCCTCAGAGGGTGCGAATCTCTTCTCCTCTGGATTTGGATCCTACCCTCGGTAATCTTGGCGGAGTGGGAACTCGCCAGGCTCTGAGCCCTGGAGATGTACACACCCACACCCACTCTCACCCCACACCCTCTCTCACCCCACACCCCCGTGTACCCAGAGGCGAGCTTCTAAACCTTGTGAGAGAAAGGCCCTGTTTCTACTTTACTCTGTAAACCGAACGTTTTTATTGTCCATTGAACATTTCTTCTTCTTCTGCCCGCGCCAGGAGAGCCGCAGACTCTCTCCAGTAATGGCTTGTAAATCCTGCGGAGTCCAGCATGTGTAACCTGGGGCTGTGCCTTACAAGATCCTCCTGCGGTCCACATGGAAAATTACTCCCGGAGATGTTGTCAGAGCCATCTCGCGGCTCCCTGGCGCGTCCTCCCTTGCTTCCAGTTTTGACTCATGTCTGAGCGAATTCCGTTTAATGTATTACTTCTCATCACATTTCAGCTAGCCCAGTGTTTCATCTGTTGGGATGAGCAGGGGCAAAAGCACAAATTAAGGTAAAAGCCTGACAGTTTACCTCATAAATGTCATGACATGACCTACTTTATGGGAGAAAAGACTCAGACCAGCGGTACGGCAATCCTCCTAAAATAAAGGCGAGTGATGGGAGGGGGCTGGGGGGACTGACTTGAGCCAATACCCTTTCCAACTCTGAGCTTTTGAAGTTAAAACAGAAAATTACTGGGGGAGGGGGGAAATGTTTCACTATGATCACATTGTGTCTGAAATTAGCATGGTATCTAGATGAGTACTTGATGGTCACATTAAAAACAGGTGGAAAACCAGCTAAGAAATGATGCCTGGGTGTGACACCTTACGAAAAGAAGCATTTTCTGTGTCCAGATCAAAGAGCTGTTACTGTGTTTGTAACATTTGGTCTCAGTATTTAAAGAGGGAAATTGGAGAAAGTTCAGAGAAGAGTAACAAATAATTAAAGAAATGGAAAGTATGACCGGAAGAATGAAATAAGATTTGTTTAGCCTGAAGAAGAAAAGGCTAAAGAAGGGATTCCTTAATAACATCTTTCTGTGTCTGGCCAACGCCACTCCATAAAACTAGGCAGAAAACAAACAGCATCAGTCCTCTGAATCCGAGGACTCTGCTGGAAACGACTGTCCTTTTGGCCAAATCTCAGTCACCAAAATTGCAAACCTGTCTGCTGTGCCTGAATTCTGCCAAACTCCTTGAACTTAATTCCTCACTTCCCTGGTTGTCTCCTATCTTTAAGAACACGCAATGATTAGAACCTAGCTTTCTGTCCTCTTAATCCCCTTCTTGCCCCGTGCATACCTTTAGCCTCTCCACATTACAAGGGGTTGTCTGTTTCAACTGTGAAGTCCACCAATAATTGCAGGTTACTATGACATTCCTCCTTCTCTACTGAGAATCACAAGCTCAGAACTATACGACTTGTATAAAGTAAGTGTTTCTTTGGGCTTTTCAAAGTAGCCAGACACATTTATCGCTGTCTGAGAGAGCCCCAATTCTGAAACCAAATCCTTCCTGCCTTCTTATATTTCCAGCTGTCTGCTGAGCATTTCTACTTGGACATTCCACTGGCACAAACTCCAAATGTCTTTAACTCATGAAAGCCAAATCCTGCTCAATAGCTTCCTCAACTCTGTTAATGATACTGCTGCTCTTTAACTCACAAAGCCTCAGACATTTTCTACTTCTCTTCTCCCCACTTCTCCCTCCCCACAACACACAGAGCTAGACTCCTAATCCTGTCAGTTTTTCCCCTCATATTTTCTCTCCTCTGTTCCTTTCCAATGTCACTGCCACTTCACTAAGGCACTCCTAACTGTGCTAAACTGTTTCCCAACTGATCGTCCTCCCTCTAGATCCTTCCTGCCCCAGATATCACAGTTAGATTCACCATACTCTGACATCCTTTTGCTTATTTTATCCCCAAACTCAAAGATTTCAGAAGAAATTTGGACGCAAGCCATGTCTCTTAACCTAGAATTCAAATTCCTCCACTATCAAACCTGATCACCTCTCCCTATAACCGATCTGGTTTGCTTTATTATCTCCCAAGGCAGATCAAAGACTATCATTTCTATTCTCTAGAGTTTGGGAAGTAGTCACTGTCTTCCTCTTGGTTCTTCCAGAGGCAAACCCTGAGCCAAGTTTCAGGGATCAGCAGTTTGTTGGAAGCTTCAAGGAAAAGGGATAGTTGAAAGTGAAGTGATACAGGAAAGAGAATTAGCCAATAATAGGTACATTTTTAAATCTACCACAGTAGGTAACCACAATCCCACAGAATTGGTATAAAGTACACCCCACAGAAATATCGTAGTCGAGAAGCAGAGAATGGGAAGATATATATATATATGCTAATATATATTACCATATGCTAACACTCATCAGTAGTTGATTAAGGGCTGGAAGCACTTATTCGTTCTCAGACATCCCCAGCCTGCTATGCTTACAGGCACAGCCACTCCCTAAGAATGTGCAGGTCTTGGCTGTGAGAACTGAGGTTGGCATGCTCAGAAATGGTAAGGAGAACTGAGGAGAAATAGAGAAGCAGTAACAGCAACAGCATCTGCTCAGCAACCATGCCTTTGTTCATATATCCCTTGTTAAAAAAACTTCTAAAATAGATGGCTAATAAGGATCTACTGTATAATATGTGTATATGTTAGTCGCTTCAGTTGGGTCCAACTCTGCAACCCCATGGACTGTAGCCCGCCAGGCTCCTTGGTATAGGTATACGGGATTCTCCAGGCAAGAATATTGGAGTGGATTGCTATGCCCTCTTCCAGGGGCTCTTCCCAAGCCAGGGATCAAACTCAGATCTCCTGCATTGCAGACAGACTCTTTACCGTCTGAGCCACAAGGAAAACCTACTGTATAACACAGGGAACTATATTGACCTATATTGGGAAAAAATCTAAACATGAGTGGTTAATCGATTCAGTGCACAGAAACTGACACAACATTGTAAATCAACTACGAAAGTGAAAGAATGTTTGTCACTCAGCCATATCCAACTCTTTATGATGCTGTGGACTGCAGCCTGCTAGGCTCTTCTGTCTATGGAATTCTCCAGGCAAGAATACTGGTGTGGGTAGCCATTCTCTTCTCCAGCAAATCTTCCTGACTCAAGAATCAAACCCAGATCTCCTGCATTGCAGGCAGATTCTTTACAGTCTGGGCCAGCAGGGAAGCCCATACTCCAATAAAAATTATTTAAAAAAAAAAATGTTCTCAGGAGGAAAGAAAGGTTCTTCTCCATACTTCTCCTATCTTCTTTCATTGGGCTAACTTCTCTCAGGCTCGGGTGACACCTCCTATAAGAAGCCCAACTTGAATGCCTTGTCTTATCTCTGGATGGATTAGATATCCCTGATCCACTCTTTTTTTTTTTAATTTATTTTTTTAATTGAAGGATAAGTGCTTTACATAATTTTGTTGGTTTCTGCTGAACATCAGCATGAATCAGCCACAGGAATACCCATGTTCCCTTCTTCTTGAAACTCCCTCCTATCTCCTTCCTGATTTCACCCCTCTAGGTTGTTACAGAGCCCCTGTTTGAGTTCCCTGAGTCATACAGCAAATTCTCATTGGTTATCTATTTAACATATGGTATTTTATTTCCATGTTACTTTCTCCATACATCACACTCTCTCTTTCCTCCCCCTCACCCTCTGTCCATAAGTCTGCTCTCTATGTCTGTGAGACATTGCTGCCCTGCAAATAATGTCATCACTGCCATCTTTCTAGATTCCATATATATATGTGTTAGTGTATGATATTTATCTTTCTCTTTCTGGCTTACTTCACTCTTTATAATAGGCCCTAGGTTCATCCACCTCATTAGAATTGATTCAAATGCATTATTTTTATGGCTGAGTATTATACCGTCATATATATTGACCACAGCTTCTTTATCCATTGATCTATCAATTGACATCTAGGTTGCTTCAATGTTCTGGATATTATAAATAGTGCTACAGTGAATATTGAGGTACAAGTGTCTTTTTTAATTTTGATTTCTTCAGGGTATATGCCTAGTAGTAGGATTGCTGACTCATATGGTGGTTTTATTCCTAGTTTTTAAAAGAATCTCCATACTGTTTTCCATAATAGCTGTATAAATTTACATTCCCACCAACATTGCAAAAGGGTCCCCTTTTCTCCACATCCTCTCCAGCAGTTATTGTTTGTAGACTTTTAAAAAATTAATTAATTTTTAATTGGAGGCTAATTACTTTACAGTATTGTAGTGGTTTTTGCCATACATTGTCATGAATCCACCATGGGTGGACATGTGTTCTCCATCCTGAACCTCCCTCCCATTTCTCTCGCCATCCCATCCCTCAGGGTTGTCCCAGTGCACCAGCTTTGAGTGCCCTGTTTCATGCATCAAACTTGGACTGGTGATCTGTTTCATATATGGTAATATACATGTTTCAATGCTATTCTCTCAAATCATGGCACCCTCACCATCTCCCACAGAGTCTAAAGGTCTGTTCTTTATATCTGTGTCTCTTTTGCTGTCTCACATATAGGGTCATTGTTACGATCTTTCTAAATTCCATATACATGTGTTAATATAGTATATTGGTGTTTTTCTTTCTGACTTACTTCACTCTGTAATTAGCTCCAGTTTCATCCACATCATTAGAACTGATTCAAATGTATCTTTTTAATAGCTGGGTAATATTCCATTGTGTATATGTACCACAGCTTTCTTATCCATTCGTCTGCCGATGGAGCATCTTGGTTGCTTCCATGTCCTAGCTATTGTAAATAGTGCTGTGATGAACATTGAGGTACACATGTCTCTTTCAATTCTGGTTTCCTCGGCATGTATGCCCAGCAGTGAAATTGCTGGGTCATACAGAAGTTCTATTTCCAGTTTTTAAAGAAATCTCCATATTGTTCTCCATAGTGGCTGTATTAGTTTGCATTCCCACCAACAATGTAAGAGGGTTCCGTTTTCTCTGCACCCTCTCCAGCATTTATTGTTTGTAGACTTTTTGATAGCAGCCATTCTGACCGGCATGAGATGGTACCTCATTGTGGTTTTGATTTGCATTTCTCTGATAATCAGTGATGTTGAGTATCTTTTCATGTGTTTGTTAGCCATCTGTATACCTTTGGAGAAATTTCTGTTTAGTTCTTTGGCCCATTTTTTGACTGGGTCATTTATTTTTCTGATATTGAGCTGCATGAGCTACTTGTATATTTTTGAGATTAATTCTCTGTCAGTTTTTTCATTTGCTATTATTTTCTCCCATTATGAAAGCTGTATTTTCACCTTGCTTATAGTTTCCTTCACTGTGAAAAAAGCTTTTAAGTTTAATTATGCCCCATTTTTTTGTTTTTGCTTGTATTTCCATTACTCCAGGAGGTGAGTCATAGAGGATCCTGCTGTGATTTATGTCAGAGAGTGTCTTGCCTATGTTTTCCTCTAAGAGTTTTATAGTCTCTGATCTTACATTTAGATCTTTAATCCACTTTGAGTTTATTTTTGTGTATGGTGTTAGAAAGTGTTCTAGTTTCATTCTTTTACAAGTGGTTGGCCAGTTTTTCCAGCACCACTTGGTTAAAGAGATTGTCTATTCTCCATTGTATATTCTTGCCTCCTTTGTCGAAGATAAAGTGTCCATAGGTGTGTGGATTTATCTCTGGGCTTTCTATGTTGTTCCATTGATCTATATTTCTGTCTTTGTGCCAGTACCGTACTATCTTGATGACTGTAGCTTTATAGTATCTTGATGACTGTTTGTAGACTTTTTGATGATGTATGCTTTCTAACTCTTTAATCAAGTCCCTCTCATTTTTGACATTCTTTTTATAAGACAATTTGCTTATCAAGAATAGGATCTAATTTTTCTTCATTACTATGCTTAGTACTGGCACATAGTAGCATGTATTCATTCATTCATTCATCTATTCATTCAAAACACACCCACTGTGTGCTTACTATGTTTAGCACTGTTCTACATGCTGATAAGACAGATATATCAGTGAAAAAACAAATAAATGTCCCTCCATGATGTAACTTTTACCCTCATGTAAAGAAAGAGGTAATAAACACATAATAGTGAAGAGTGTAAAAAGAAAATAAATAAGGAAAGGTAACTAAGAGGAACCAAGAAGGAGAAGGTAGACTGAAACGTAGAGAAGATGAGTCTTGGGGAGGCCTCACTGAGATGACACTTGAGCAAAGAGTTGAAAATGGTGAGTGAGAGGTAGTCATGCTGTGTCAGGGAGCTATGTCTGGGGAGAAAAATAGGAACAGCAAAGACCCTGGGGCTAGAACATATCAGAAGTGTTGGAAGGGGGCAAGAGGAACTGAGCAGGAGTTCAGTAACTGTGAGTAAGAATAGTGAGAGATGAAGCCTGCAAGGGGTAACAAGCGATGGATAGGACAGACAAACAGGTAATCAGACAGTGTGACTCTGTAGAGCCTAGTATCAACTTTGGCCTCGAGAATGTTATGATAAGTGAAATAAGCCAGTCACAGAAGGACAAATACTGTATGATTCCACTTATATCTAAAATAGTCAACATCATAGAAGCAAAGAAGGGAATGGGGGTTGCCAGGGGCTGGGTCAAGACAGGAAGGCAGAACTACTGACAACAGGGGAGAAATTTCTGTTTTGCAAGATGAGCAAGTTCTAAATATCTGCTGTACAGCATTGTTTCTGTAGATAATACTACTCTGTTGTATACTCAAAAATCTGTTAAAAGGGTAGATTTCCTGTTTCATGTTCTTACCACAATTGAAAGAGAGAGAGAGCCTGTGCCACTTGGATGGCTGCAAGCAGAGCAGTGACAAGACTGGATGTAGGTTTTGAAAAGGATTGCAGATACTGAGTGAGACTAAACTAAGGGAGATTGGTGGGAAAATAAATCACCAAGTGTGAAGCCCAGTTTGGAGTCTAATGCAATAGTCCAGCAGATGATTCTGGTTTCAACTGGGTTGGTAACAGTAAAAGAAAGTTAGTTTCAAAATCAATTTTTGATTGTAGAATCAACGAAATTTAGTGGTTTGAACATGGATGCAAGAGGGGGGAAAAAAGTGAGTCAAAGATATTTATTCAATGAATATTTGTTGAATGAATGAAAAGTAAAGTCTTGGAAACACATAAAATAGCCTTCCTTTGGAGTTGAGATGGAGGGAGGGGTTTAATGAAATGGAGGAGGAGGAAAAACAACCAGACAGCCAAGAAACTCTGAGAAGACAGACTCCTTAGGGGATGGAGGAGGAAAGGAGTCTGCAAAAGGAAACTGATAAAGTCAGACAAACAGGAAAACATCTACATAAAAGAGACGTGGAAAGAGAAGGAGGAAACCTGAGGAAAGGTCATTGATTTTTAGCACTGGGGATATGAATTTAATACCACACTTTAGATGGGGTCAGGAAAGACTGTAAGATACAAACGAAATGAGGGCCCTGTGAAATAGAGCTTTTACTCTGACTCTTCAGCTAAATCAGAGCTTTCCAGCCCATGTCAGGGGTCTGCCTTTCTAACTGTAGAGGGAGTAAGTTGCCACCAGTCTAAAGGTACCATCTATATATGGTGGGTCCAGCTTTTGACTCAAGCTATTTTCTTTTTAAAATCTTCAAGCTGCAACTTGTGGAGAACAATTTCTAAAGTGACTTTTTCAAGAGCTGGAAATCCAAACAAAACCCGTATGAGAAAAGAAAGTGAGTTGCTTAACATATGGTAAGCAAAATAGATTTCTTCATCCAACGAAAACAATTATGTATCACAGGGGAAATGTGCCTGGGTTATCCTCTGAAGGTTTTTACTCCTCTGGCTTCAAAAACCCTTTATTTATGAATCCTGGTTCTCATTCAGCACTTCTAGACAAAGTACCATTTTTTTTTAAAGCCTTCATTACATGTTTTAGTCATCTGAGCATGATTATATAGAATCTTCTCTTGGCAGATATGACTTGTGAAATCCTTGTACCTAGCAGAATGATGTCAGATTTAAAACTAAATGCAGCCAGATTCAAAGCTGGGAGTGCAGACCAGGATAGTAAAGCAAGCCAGAGAGCATGCAAGTATTCCAAAGATGATCCTAGCAGATGTTCTGTGACTAGTCACACTGATTAGGACAGAGCTATCAAGGCCGTGAGTCATCCTCCAAGGTCAGCAGCAGAAGTCTGTGGCTTCTGCATTCAGCCTTCCAAACATATTTTACCAGTTTTAAGCTATGACATAGGGAACTCCAGAATGACATTAATTATGATTAACCACAGCATAGTGTCAAAATTTTCTCCTTCAACAATTTCTCATGATTTCTCATGTTCCCTCATTCTCCTGCTTCTCAGGACAATTTCACCCTTTTCTCTAGAATCATCTCTGTCCAGAGGCAGATTTTCCCTAAAGCTAATAAAGTTTAGGTGTCAGTGTTCCTCAGTTGCAAAGGCCTCTGTGAGTGTTAGGAGTGGATGGGAATTGTACAGTATCTGAGGCTGGGAAGAAAGCCAGTTTATCAGGAACAATTACTAAGAAAGCATTTCTCAGAAACTATCCAAGAAGATCTTAGGAGGCTCAGGCCCTAAGAATCCAGTAAATTGTTAGGTTGTTCGGTTCTCTTTTCTTATTCTAAATAAGTATTTATTTGTTTATCTTATTTTATACCTGTAAATCTAATGTCTTTTTTTAATGATTCCTAAAATGATATAAACCTCAGGCCTCATTAAACCTTAACTCACTCCTTTTCCTATCCTTTGAATGCAGCCCTAATCCTTCCCATAAGTATTGACATTATCAGGAGTCTAGTCAAAAATCAACAATTTCTGGGCTCAGCACCAAAATGGATCTTCTTTAGTCAACTCTGAACCTATACTCAGCTCAGTTTCTTAATAATGGTACAATGTTACTTTATAATGGTATAATATTACTTTAGAGGCTTCCCAGGCAGCACAAAGCCAGTTGAGGTGATGGAATTCCAGCTGACCTATTTCAGATCCTAAACGATGATGCTGTTAAAGTGCTGCACTCAATATGCCAGCAAATTTGGAAAATTCAATAGTGGCCACAGGACTGGAAATGGTCAGTTTTCATTCCAATCCCAAAGAAAGGCAATGCAAAGAAAGTTTAAACTACAAAACAATTGTGCTCATTTCACATGATAGCAACATAATGCTCAAAATCCTTCAAGCTAGGCTTCAACAATGTGTGAACTGAGAACTTCCAGATGTTCAAGCTGGATTTAGAAAAGGCAGAGGAACCAGAGATCAAACTGCCAACATTCATTGGATCATAGAGAAAGCAAGGGAATTTTACTTCTGCTTCACTGACTACATGAAAGCCTTTGCCTATGTGGATCACAAACTGTGGAAAATTCTTAAAGAAATGGCAATACCAGACCACCCTACCAGTCTCCAAAGAAACCTGTATGCTGGTCAAGATACAGTAGTTAGAACCAGACATGGAACAACAGACTGGTTCCAAACTGGAAAAGGAGTACATCAAGGCTGTATATTGTCCCTTTGCTTATTTAACTCACATTCAGAGTACATCATGTGAAATGTCAGGCTGAATGAAGCAAAAGCTAGAATCAAGATTGCCAGGAGAAATATCAATAACCTTGGATATGCAGATGACACCACTCTGATGGTAGAAAGCAAAGAATCTCTTCATGAAAGTGAAAGAGGAGAGTGAAACTCAACATTCAAAAACTAAGGTCATGGCCTCTGGTCCCATCACTTCATGGCAAATAAATGGGGAAACAATGGAAACAGTCACAGACTTTATTTTCTTTGACTCCAAAATCACTGTGGACACCAAAGAAATTTAAAAATGCTTGCTCCTTGGAAGAAAATCTATGACAAACCTAGACTGCATGTTAAAAAGCAGATACATCACTTTGCTGACAAAGGTCCATATAGTCAAAGCTATCTTTTTTTTTCCAGTAGTAATGTACAGATGTGAGAGTTGGATCATAAAGAAGGCTGAGTGCTGAAGACTTGATTTTGAATTACGGTGTTGGAGAAGACTCTTGAGATTCCACTGGACAGCAAGGAGATCAAACCAGTAAATCCCAAAGGAAATCAACCCTGAATATTCACTGGAAGGACTGCTGCTGAAGCTGAAGCTCCAAAACTTTGGCCACCTGATACAAAGAACTGACTCATTGGAAAAGACCTTGATTCTGTTTAAAGATTGAAGTCAAGAGGAGAAGGAGGTGACAAAAGATGAGATGCTTGGATAGCATCACTGACTCAATGGACATGGATTTGAGCAAACTCTGGGAGATAGTGAAGGACAAGGAAGCCTAGCATGCTGCCATTCGTGGGTTTGCAAAGAGTCAGCCACGACTTAGTGACTGAACAATGACAACAAGTGGCACAGTAGTAAAGAACAATTCAGGAGACACAAGAGATGTGGTTTCAATTCCTGGGTCAGGAAGATTCCCTGGAGAAGGAAATGGCAACCTGCTCCAGTGTTCCTGCCTGAAAAATTCCATGGACAGAGGAGCCTGGCATTCTACAGTCCATTGTTAATGTTACTCCTCTGTGACTGAGCTCTTCCTTATACATCTTATCTCAAACATCTTAGTCAATATCTTGGTTCCCTATCTGATAGCCTACTTCATCTCAGAAAGAGATTTTTCCTTGGAGTCTCCTATATCTCCAGAGAACAGAGTTCTGTCGCTTTTTGCCCAACCTCTGAACCTTCTCAAGGCCTCTAGCTGGCATTATCTGAGCTCCTGCTATTGTTTGCTTCTTTATGTGCCTTTACCTATCACGGCTCGTCTGCTGTGATCATCTCTGTTCTGCCAGAGCTGTTTCTGATAGAATGGAACTAGTATACGTTGATTACAAGGTTTTAATTCAACAGAATACTGAGTTAAATAACTGAATTATAATGTCATTTGGTGCAATCTCCAAGAATGCTAATTTGAAATGAAGCAGAGCCTAACTAAGAAAATAAACAGATCCATTACACAATAAAACAGATGTAACTCTAATATTAGATGTCATAAAAAGAACAGAGAGCAAATAGAAAATTATAAAGCTTTTGTCTTAGAGAAATGGATATTATTTAGAATCAGGTCATGAAAGTGCTAGTACTATTTCTAATCTATCATTACTGAAATCTGAAAAGTGAATTTTTTGACATACACTAAGGAAATATTTTTGTAACAAAACTAAGAGGAAGGAAAATTTATGGTAAAGGTTGTAGCAATAGGGAAGAGCACACCATGCCCAGTCTGAATGCAGCACCAAGAGTTATAAGTATTGTCTTCTTTGAGCATTTTCCATTACAGGTTTCCAAAAGGGATGGTTTGCATCAGATGTAATTTTCTGTACTATAGACACAGATCACAATTCACAGAGCCTCTTCATACTTTTTGAAGTTAGCCATAATGATCATGTAGCCCATTTGCTGACTTCTTCTGAGCCTCTTTGAATCTTATGTGAAATGTTCAGTGAACTCCCTGCAGGTAGCCATTTGGTGACTGCCCTCTAATTTATCTTTTACTTCAATCACAGTGTTTTTCTTAATTGCTGCTCTAGTGTTACTTTTTTTTCTTGGCGGTTAATATGACTCTTAGAAATCACAATTTAGAAATAACTAACACCAATTTTAGCCCAAAGTGAAAACACTATTTAGGTGCAAAGGATTCTGGGTAATTTCTACATTGTAGGTATAGACTATAAAAGGCAAATAATCATTTAAAGAACACATTATTAAATAAGAATTGAATTTTTTCCTTAAAAATTTAAAAATCTCTGAAATTGAGAAATATTATATCAGTTACTCTGTTTCCATTTTAATTCTTAAAATGGCAGTTATTCAATAATTGCCTAAACCAAAAGAAGTAGATGTTACTAGTATTCACACAGAAAAATTGCCCCAAATCCATCACAAAGGAGAAAAATCCCATTTTCTCTTTATTCCACCCATGATTTCCTTAAAGTCAGTTCACAGTTGTTCAGCTATTCATTCAACAAATAGTTGCTGTGCAGACACAATGTCTTCAGGATTCCAAGATGAATTAGACACTTCTCTCACTTTGAATACCTCCATGCATGTATAAATCACTGTGTTAAACAGTAAAGTAAATCATATTATATGTATCTGTAGTCTAAAATATATCTAAATTAAAATTTAATAAAGGAAAAATTAACATTCTGATTTTTTGGATATTACATTATTTTGTATATCTTAATTTCCCAGATCAAACAATACTTTAAATTATCCTGCAGAGATAATATATTTTGTCATTTTTAAGAATAAAGCATGTTAATTTTGATAGATAGCTGAATAACAGAAGTATGAAATATTATGTGTTTTCTTGTTTCTTTTGACCACATCAATTCACAATATCAGTCTTCTTGGAAAGTATACTGTAGACCAAGGAAATCATTGGGTTTTGATAATTCAGTTACCAAAAAAAAAAAAGTTAACAAAAATGCCATTTTTACTGCAAAAATAAAGCAATGAAAGTTGTTAGGGTTTTAGTGTAGTCTTCACTCTTGACTAGGAGGGCATGTCACCTAATTTTTGTATGCCCTAATTGCATCCTCTGTCACAAAATTTTTGTTTTTAAAGTATACCTTGAAGATACTGATGATCTGGCATTATGTTTATCTCAGCCCTTTGACTCAAGCCAACCTGGTTTCTAATCCTACTTCTACCACTAGCACCTGTGAAAACTTGACTCAGGTTTTTAATCAAGGGTTGGCTAAATTAAAGAGAATTTACTGTCAATATCAAAAAGCTATTCAGAAGTAAGGAGACTCCTGGGCACAGTGTGTTAGGCCTCTGCCCCTCCCCCCCCTTTTTTTTCCTGATGTTCTTGACATGCCCAGGTTGATTTTTGCGCTAGTAGTAACACATATGCAAGAGTCCTGGGGACTACATTGACAGAAAGATATCCAGAAAAAGAAACGAAGAGCGTTTTTTCATGTCTTTGTCCAAAAGCTGCTCCCCTCACCTGACAACAACAACAAATATATCAAAAGACTTCCCCTGGTGTCTTTGGTGAGAACTAGGTCACAAGGTCATCCTTAAACCAATCATGATGATGGAAAGAGATTGTTTAGCTAGTGTGGATCTTTCTGAAGAAAGATTGGTTTCCTGAGTAACTTGAAGAGAGTTTGTTTTGGAAACTTAAAGTTGAAGTTCCATTGGGAAGAATGTGTAAATGTTGACAGCCGACATATCTCATTATATATGTATTGACTGGCTACCAAGGAACTTAAGGATTCAGTATTCATCACACACACACATACACACACATATATGCACACACTTCCTCAAACCGTCCAAAGTATGTCATGATTTTAGTTTGAATAATATCTAAGATTTGTAAGATTATGGCCATGTAAATATTATTTACTGTAAGCTAGATAATTTACTTTGGTTTCATTTTCTTTTCTATATGCTTTCTGCTTTTCCTGGAATTAATAATTATTTACATTTAAAAAAAATCAACTATCTTGTTTTCAGTGCTGTATTTCCTATAATTTTCATTAAATCTGGGTTCCTGAGTCTGTGCCTCTCTGTTTCATATTCTGCAGAGAATAAATCTCCATCCTCCAGGAGGGTAGGGAAGGGGGAATTCAGGGGCCATGCCAGGTAGGATAGGGGATCTACACAGACCTTCCTCTACAGACTTTAAACCAACCTTTTTGCTTATATCTCTACAACTCAAACTCATAGTCCAAGATGTTTGATAATTCCAAATTATGAGCCTTTGGCTAGTAAGAACTGTTTTGTTTCTTGTTGAAATCCCTGTTCTGCAGGCTATCAGGTTTCAGCTCCTTCCTGCCTGCTAATACAGTTAACATGCATTTTCCTTATTATCTATTTATATCACCTTTTGGGTTTACCCATTTGGATTTTATTCCTTCACTTACATTTTAGTGGGATTTCTGGAGAAATCAGACATAAGCACACATGTTTAATCTGCTACGTTTAACCAGATTTCTGTTTCTTAACTACAGTGAGACTCAACTTCCCCATCAATAAAATGGGAATATTAATACTGCAGTACCTAGCTCATGGTGTGGTTGATGGATTAAAGGGTATAAAGCATGAAAAGTTTTAGTACATTCCTTAACACATAGAAAGAAGAAACAATATTTATTATTATAAGGTTATATAAGAAATATGCATATAACATTGCATATAATAAATAACACATAGGAAAATGTATTTCCCTTTGCCTTATCCAGCAAGTAATTATCTGTGTTGGTTATAAATATTGTTTCCTAAGGAAAAACTATTGATTTTAATAAAGTAATTTGTGAGAAGGGGCAGAGAGCAGACTTGAAAATGAATTTATAAGTGTATCTAATAATTCTAATTCTGAGACTTTGGTTTATCAAAAACTGAGGGACTACCCTAGTCTTGTCTGATAGAAAAAATCACCTCTAAAGGATGTATAAAGTCCAAGTGATCAACATATTATTAAAGGTATGTTCTTATTAAAGCGTATGATCAAGATGAATGTAGTCACTAAAGAATGAATTTAATGGTGTCTGGACATTCCATTGAAAAAGGAAAGCAGTTTATCATCTTATCACTAAAGGGTGTCCCTGATCCTGGCAGCTGCAGCTGCTCCCTCCCTCTCTGCTCTGTGTGGTATTTCATCTGCATCTCTTCATCGCCTTTGCTATCTCAGAGTTCACATACTTCCTTACACATGGGCTATATTCTCCTTTAATGCAGATCCAGGCCTGATTCATGTTTATATATCCCACAACACTGGCATAAAGCCCTGAAAACTGCTGGCATGCCATAAATATCTGATGAATGAATGAGCACTTTTACTTCTCCCCCACTTTCTGTCACATGTGAAAACCCAATTCATTTTTAAACGAAGGTTTCACTATCTGATACATTTTTACTTTAGTAAACCAGGATATTGACTTTTCATACATGATTTTAACCACCCTGTCCTGGAGTAGGTTGCCATTCCCTTCTCCAGGGGATGTTCCTGATCCAGGGATGGAACGCAGGTCTCCTGCATTGCAGGCTTTACCAACTGAGCCACTAGTGCAGCCCACCCCTTACCCACCTCAGATGTAATGAATAGTTTAATTGAACTTCTGTGGTTTTAATTGCTCTCCTCTTTTGCATCTTTATATATGAATCTCCTTTGCTCCAGTTATTTTTGGTGCAGACCCTAAGAAACTGATGTCAAGCCTTTTGCCATCCATCATTTTGGGAAAAGTGACTATTGGTCTTTGTACTTTTTCATCCTGTGAGGGGTATTTGGTTGAGCCATACTTTTTTTCCAGTCAAATTCTAAATTTTCATTGTTGTTCAGTAGCTCAGTCATGTCCAACTCTTTGTGACCTCATGGACTGCAGCTCACTGGGCTTCTCTGTCCTTCACCATCTCCCAGAGTGTGCTCAAATTCAAGTCCATTGATTCGGTGATGCCGTCCAACCATTTCGCCATCTGTTGTCCCCTTCTCCTGCCTTCAATCTGCCCCAACATCAGGGTCTTTTCTAATGAGTTGGCTCTTCACATCGGGTTTCCAAAGTATTGGAGCTTCAGCTTCAGCATCAGTCCTTTCAGTGAATATTCAAGGGTTGATTTCCTTTAGGATTTGCTGATTTGATCTCCTTGCCGTCCAAGGGACTCTCAAGAGTCTTCAATACCTGAGTTCAAAAGTGTCATTTTTTCAGAACTCAGCCTTCTTTATGGTCCAACTCCCACATCCATACATGACTACTGGAAAAACCATAGCTTTGACTAGATGGACTTCCGTTGGGAAAGTAACATCTCTGCTTTTTAATATGCTGTCTAGGTTGGTCATGGCTTTTTGTCCAAGCAGCAAGCGTCTTTTCATTTCATGGCTGCAGTTACCATCTGCAGTGATTTTGGAGTGCAAGAAAGTAAAGTCTGTCACTAATTCCACTGTTTCTCCATCTATTTGCCATGAAGTGATGGGACTGAATGCCATGATTTTAATTTTTTGAATGTTGAGTTTTAAGCCAGCTTTTTCATTCTCTCTTTTACCTTCATCAAGAGGTTCTTTAGTTCCTCTTCACTTTCTGCCATTAGGGTGGTATCATCTGCATATCTGAGGTTATTGATATTTCTCTAGGCAATCTTGATTCCAGCTTGCGCTGTATCCAGCTTGGCATTTCACATGATGTAATCTGCATATAAGTTAAATAAGCAGGGTGACAATATACAGCCTTGAAGTACTACTTTTCCAGTTTGGAACCAGTCTGCTGTTCCATTTCCTGTTGCTTCTTGATCTGCATACAGGTTTATCAGGAGGCAGGTAAGGTAGTCTGGAATTCTCATCTCTTTAAGAATTTTACACTGTTTGTTGTGATCCACACAGATAAATGCTTTAGTGTAGTCAATGAAGCAAAAGTAGATGCTTTTCTGGAATTCTCTTGCTTTTTCTATGATCCAACTGATGTTGTCAATTTGATCTCTGGTTCCTCTGCCCTTCTAAATCCAGGTTTAACATCTGGAAGTTCTTGGTTCACATACTGTTGACACCCAGCTTAAAGAATTTTGAGCATTACTTTGCTAGCTAATACTACTACTAATACTTTGCATTACTTTGCTAATTCCACTCATGTGAAATGAGTGCAATTGTGCAGTAATTTGAACATTCTTTGACATTGCCCTTTTTTGGAATTGGAATGAAAACTGACCTTCTAAACTTTTATTATATACCAAAAATAATGTTAGTTTACTGTATTATATTTTGACTTACTGTGACTTATTGTGAAACTTAGAATTTATCACAAAACTGGCACTTAAAAATTAAAAACACAAAACAAGTGTGATATTTTATCAGGATTGAAGCAATAGGTTAATGAGAATGGAAAATGTTTTATTTGTTTTTGGCTATGTTGGGTCTTAGTTGTAGCCTTGGCATTTGGCTTCTCTCTGGCTGTGGAGCAACAGGCTTACTTGCTCATGGAATGAGGGATATTAGTTCCCCAACCAGGGATTGAACCATTTTTCTTGCATTGGAAGGCAGATTCTTAACTACCAAACCAACAGGGAAATTCCAAAAATATTTCTATAGGAGTACATCTCCCACTGGTAATCCAAGTTGATAGAAAAACAAGAGACAATTTATGGGCAACTTTACAAAACTATACCTGCTTCATAAAACTTCTTTCTGATTTCAGTAAAATGCATGCCAGTACTTCATAAAATCTGTTCATCTTGACTGTGTTTTATTAGTAACTTTCCTGATGTCATGATGATTTCTTTAGAAGACCTTCATTTTCATATCAACTGCTCACCATATAATATTGCTGTTTCCCCAAGGTATAGAATTATGGAACTTTTTAAAGAAAAAAGTTGTATATGTTTTGAGGGACTAAATATGTAACGTTTAGGTCTTGTGGACACAGGGGGAAAATGAGTGGGATGCATTGGGTGCATAGCATTGACATATATACATGACCATGTGTAAAATAGATAGCTAGTGGGAAGCTGCTTTATAACGTAGGGAGGTAAACCTGCTGCTCTGTGACAACCTAGAGTGGTGGAATTGGAGGGGGGGGGAGGTTTCAAGAAGGAGGGAGTATATGTATACACATAGCTGATTCAACTTGTTATACAGCAGAAAGTAATACAACATTATAAAACAATTACACTCCATTTTTTAAAAAAGTGTGTAAAGTTTAATTTGGGGCCATGGAAATTTTGGCTTCCTGGGTGGCTCAGGTGGTAAAGAATTCACCTGCGATGCAGGAGACACAGGTTCAATCCCAAGTACTTTGTGCTTCCATTTTTCATGACCCTCAGCATGGGCTTCCCTGGCGGCTCAGATGGTAAAGAATCTGCCTGTAGTGCAGGAGACCCAGATTTGATCCCTGGGTTGGGAAGATACCCTGGAGAAGGGAATGGCTACCCACTCCAATATTCTTGCCTGAGGATTCCATGGACAGAGGAGCCTAGCAAACTACAATCCATGGTGTTGGACATGACTGTAGTTTGCTAGGCTCCTCTGTCCATGGAATCCTCAGGGTCATGAAAAATGGAAGCACAAAGTACTTGGAATTGAGTGACCATAGGAAGCTAATTAGCCAGGTAAGACTTCAATAGGCAAATGTTTAAACAAAGACCTAAATAATTAGTGGAATTTCACTAGATGAAAAAGGAGCTGAGGAAAGTCTACTCTGGGGATTTCAGGATCACAAGGGGGAGAGTCAACACGAATTGCTGACCAGTAATGAGTAAAGAGTGTGTGAGAGGAAATGGATGAGAGAAGGAGAATGGAGTTGGGGAGAGATCTTACTGTCAGAGGACACAACACAAAGCTTCAAAGGGTAAGGTGAAGATTTAGACTTTGACCCTTGATCACCAGCAAGACAATCCAAGTTGATACTGTGCTTTTCTCATCAATTGTTGCTGAGAACATCATATATCTATCTATAAGAAAAATCTAGCCACTTCCCTGGTGATCCAGCTGCTCTTCCATTGCAGGAGACACAGGTTCTATCCCTGTTCTGTGAACTAAGATCCTGCATGCTGTGGTAAACAAATAAATAAATAAATGAAAGCTCTATATTAAATTAAAAAAAAAAGCAATCTGTATGGCTTTTTGATACATTACTCGAAGAAAGTTTTTTGTCCCATGACACAGTGAAGGCGTTGCGATTGAACACGAGACACAGAGTTTGCATTTCCCTGGATCATCACAAGGCTCAGCAGACACAATTTGACATCACTGATAGTGTCACTAATGTCTTGTGCAGTTCAGCAATAAAACATGTAGCACCTCTTAAAGGGAAGTAGCTGATTGTAAAGTGTAAGATGATTCCATAATAATATACAAGGTCACTTTTTGTCCCTTGAGATCTTCTGCTTCTCCACTAACTTGTCCCCAGAGATTACCTTCTCTCACTGCCCAACCCACTGATGCATGGCAGGCCCAGAGTTACATCAAAGCCTTCCATCTGCCTTGCAACCTCTAACTCCAAACCAGCTTCACCCGTGAAAACATTTTTCATCATTCTGAAATATGAATAAGCTGGTAATAGCATTTTTAAATACTTTCAGAAAATTGCTTGAGAAACAGACATGTCATCTTGGGTTGTGAGAGAAACAGGGTAGAACCCACACATAGTTTTAAAATTATATCAATGGAATTCTGTTTTAAGGAACTTTAGATGCTATTTCCAGGAAGAGATTTTTGATTAAGTGTGAATTTTCAACCTTATGAATAGTATAACTCTTGTTCTACCCTTTTAAACTACCAACTAAATTTGAAATAACCACATTGCTTTTAATCTACAGTAGGACATGCAAGAAGACTACGACTAGTGATTTTTCTAAAAGGAAAAAGAAATATTGATGAAGATTTTCCATAGGAAGTTTCAGGAATTCAAAACTTTATCTTTAATCATTTGCCAACATAAGACTATATGCTCCCAGGGAATTTTCTCATTTATTCCCATAATGGCTTGTGGTGTTCTTTAATTTTTTCCTCAAGATTCAACTTGCAGTTGGAATCTCAAAAGAATCCTTTGTCTTCTGCTTAACAGAAAAGTGGAAACCACTGATTTAAAGGTTTTTGAACTACTTTCTTGCCCCAAAGATGTACCTTCATTCATTGCCATCATTGATCCTCCCAGGCAGGAACCTCCACCTGTGTTCTGGGATGAGTCATTTCAACTCACGTACCACACCCCATCAAAGGCCTTCTCTCCAATACCTGCAACCTCTCTTTGCACTTTCCTAAAGCACTTTTTTTTTTCATTGTTTTTGCCATACAATGACATGATATCACCATGGGTTTACATATGCTTCCCCTCCAGAACCCCCCTCCCTTCTCCCTCCCCCCACCCCGGGAAATCTCGTTGCACCAGCCCCGAACATCAATCCTGGGCTGGCGATTGATTAGACATATGATAATTAACATGTTTCAATGCCCTTCTCCCATATCATCCCACCCTTACCCTCATCCACAAAGTCCACGAGTCTATTCTATACATCTGCGTTCCTTTTGCTGTCTCGCATGTTGGGTTCTCGTTACCGTCTATCTAAATTCCATATATATGTGTTAATATACTGTATTGTTGTTTTTGCTTCTGGCTTACTTCACTCTGGATAATGGGCTCCAATTTCGTCCGTGTACCCCAATGTTCATCACTGCATTGTTTACAATAGCCAGGACATGGAAGCAACCTAGATGCCCATCAACTGACGAATGGATAAGAAAGCTGTGGTACATATACACAATGGAATATTACTCAGCATTAACAAAAAATTCATTTGAAGCAATTCTAAAGCACTTTTATATGCTGCAGATTCCATTCTAATAAAATCAAAAGGCTCACTTCTTTGACACCATATAAACATCCACCCAATGTCTGGACCAGAGATTATTAATTTTTTTTTTAATTTTAGGAACACCTTGCACCCTTAAAAATTGTTAAATATCTGGAAGGACTGAATGTTTGTCTCCCTTTCATGTATATGCCAAAGCCTTAGCCACCAATGTGATAGCATTTGGAAGTGATGCCTTTGGTAGGTAATTAGCTTTAAATGAAGTCATGAAGATGGAACCTCCATGATAGTATAGTGTCCTTGTATTTTTTATTTATTTTAGTTTATTTGTTGGCTGCATGGGTTTTCATTGCTGTACTCAGGCTTTCTCTAGTTGTAGTGCATGGGCTTCTCATTCCAGTGGTTTCTCTTGACGTGGAGCACAGGCTCTAGAACTTAGGGATTCATTAGTTGTGGCATGCACGTTAGTGACCTCGAGGCATGTGGAATATTCCTAGACTAGGGATTGAACCCATGTGCCCTGCATTAGCAGATGGACTCCCAACCACTGGACCACCAGGAAAGTCTGATTGCGTGTTTGCATGCTCAGTCATGCCTCATTCTTTGTGACTCTATGGACTGTAGCCCTCTAGGCTCCTCTGTCCATGGGATTCTCCAGGCAAGAATACTGGAGTGAAAGGAAGATTTTAAAATATTTAAATAACATTTAAATATTTTAAATAGTAAAATATTTAATTAAAAAAAAAGAATACTGGAGTGGGTTGCCATGCCCTCCTCCAGGGAATCATACACAATTCAGGGACTGATCCCCTGTCTTCTGTGTCTCCTGCATTGGCAGGTGGATTCTTCCACCTGGAAGCCCAGGGAAGTCTGATTAGTGCCCATTTAAAAAAACCTCTCTTATCCCCTGCCATGTGAGGATAGAGGAAAAATGTAGCCATTTGCAAATCAGGCAGAGGTGCTTACCAAACATGGATTCTCTTGACACCTTGATTTTGGATTAAGCCTTCACAACTAAGAGAATAAATATTTACTATGTAAGCCCCTCAGTCCAAGATATTTTGTTGTAGCAGCCCAAATTGCCTAAGGCAGCTCCCAAAGACCTTTTGGTTATTTATTCACTGATGTTTACCACAGGCAAAATTAAAACAGATTTTTTAAATAATATTTATTTGTTCATTTTAAAGTGTCAGTGAAAAACTCATTATATGTAACATCAACCTCATATTTTATGAAAAAAAATATATTTTCCATAGCAAAAAGTTAAGTAGGAAGAATGGTGTTTTTAATATGTGACTTAATAGAAAACAGCTACGTTCTTATAATTTTTTCTACATTCAACTTGTAGTAATGTTTTTGCTTTTTCGTTGAATTTTATGGAGGATATCTAGTCTCACACAAATGGATAGTGTAAAAAGACAAGATTATTGTAATTGACTTTTCATATTCCTCTTTGATGCCACATCAAAATTTGAAAAGTAGTAGATTCTGAAAAATTAGCTGCGAAGTGAAATCTGAAACCATGTCAGTGGGCTTTTGGTACCCATTATATTAAAATCCACTTGTCTATTTTCACTTTGAGTGCATCTTTGATCCATATATGATATTATAACATTGTACATTGGAAATTTGAAGTACATTGGTTGTTTGAGTTGTGCAGCTGTTTCCAATATATAGTGGAAAATCCCACGGCATACTCTTTAGATAATGAGTGAAAAATTTAGTATTATCATGAAAATAGTTTTGGTTATTTGTCGTCTGTATGGTCTTGTGGTTAAAATGGCAGGATCTCATATCAGGCTCTTGGATATAACTATCACCCCTGCCACCCTGGGAGAAATCTGTACATACATTTATTAAGGGAATAATACAAATAACTTCATCACTAAGACTGCTGTTATGTTGAAATAACAATACATGGAGCACACTGACACACTGTAAATAACCAAGAATGATCATTCTTTAGACATCCTATTTGGTTTCTAAATTTCTCCTATGTTTTCTCTACATTGTATGTATTTACCTATTTTATTTTTGGCTGTGATGGGCCTTCATTGCTGCACAGGCTTCTCTCTAGTTAAGATGAGCAGGGGTTACTCTTCGTTGAAGTGCACAGGCTTCTCATAGTGGTGGCTTCTCTTGTTGCCAAGCATGGGCTCTAGGTGTGCAGACTTCAGTAGTTGGGGCACGCGGGTTTAGTTGCTCCACAGTGTGTGGAATCCTCCTGGATCAGGGGTCAAACCTGCGTCCCCTGCATTGGCAGGTGGATTCTTATCCACTGTGTCAGGGAAGGCCTCTGTGTTTTTAATTTCTATTCTTGGTTTTTACTTTTACCTCATCTCCTCTTCTGATCTCTGACATTAGAGGTATATGTGACTTTAGGTCAAACCTGGAGAAAATTTTCAAAGATGAAAATCTTCAGCTAAATCCAAAATGGAAGGCCAAGAGGCAAAAGAATGCATGCTTTTTAGGAAATGAGAAGATTTATAGAACTTGGAAAGCAAAGAAAATGAGTCTTAAACTTCCAAGGATGCAAAAGTTTCACTGAGAAAGGAATGACTTATTAAAGGTATTTCCTTACTAAGGAAAGTCTGCAACATATTCTGAGGCATCTCTAGCTTTTCCTAGGGTGTCCTTGGGCATCTGTGTAATAGGAAGCAGAGTTTCTCATCCAGGCTTCTCGATTTGATGAATCACTTGGGGAAAGCATTATATCAACCTGAGGAAAATGCTTGTGTTTGGCTCCCAAGCCATAAAAAACAAACAAAAAAACCTGATTTCAGCTCTTTGTCAGAAATCTGACTCAAATTGGGTTCAAGTTTCCTGTTTGAGCTGCTATTGCTGTGTAACAGATCACCTTCAAATTTGGCAGATCACTTTAAAACAGCCATTTCATTAAGTTCAAAGATTCTCCTGTCAAGAATTCAGACAGGGCACAGTATAAACAGCTTGACTCTGCTTCTCCATGTCTGGACCCCAGCTGGAAAGATTTGAAGACTTGGAGGAACCCTACAGAGCTGGAATCAGCTAAGGGCTTATTTACTCTCATTGCTGGGCTTAGCACCTACGCATGGTATTTCCATGGATCTGAGGCTCTCACAACATGGCAGGCTCAAGGTGGTCAGGCTTGGCACAGGGACTCAGAGCAAGGATTCCAGAAAACAAGTTAGAAGCTGCAATGCTTTTTATGACACAGTTTCACAAATCATGCAGTATCACTCCCACCACAGTGGATTGGTTGAAACAGTCCGTCACAAGACTGCCTGTATTCGAGTGGAGAGGACATAGAGCCCACCACTCAACAGGATTAGCATCAAAAAACTTTGTGGCAATGTTTTAAAACTGCCTGAGTTCCAGACAATGGAAATTATTCTCTGGAGTGTAAGGTAAAGAACAGTCTGATCCTGTAAACTTGGACCTGGGGATGAAGAGGAAACAAGAGACACAACAAAAGGCTTCAGGGCCCAGGGAGTAAGATGGAGAGTTGGACAACTGGGAATCTGGCTAGACCAGGCTGTAGAAGGGTCAGGGTTCTCTGGTAGCTGAGCTGGATTCGAAGAGATCGAATGAGAAAGTTTGGCAAGGAAAATGGAAAAATAAAGTAGAAACAAAATCAAATCCCTCATAATCCAATCACTCATAAGAAGCGACCAGAGTTTACATTCTGATATGTTTGTTTCAGCATTGTATCTGCATGTATGTGAGTGAGAATGTTTATGACCTATGTGAGTTCATATGTGTGCTCATACCTATGTGTGTGGGGCATGCATGTCAACCGACCTTGTGATCATATCACATAATCAGTTTTGTGTCTTTAACCCAAGAGTTGATTTACTTCTCACTGGCATCTCTCTCCAAACAGATTTATATTTTAGCTTTGCTTACTTCTGATAAATTAGCTAGGTTAATCTTGATAGAGTTCTCTTGTGCCTAAGTTTCTGTGCCCAGAGTCAATAGCCTGCTAAGTTACTATTGTTGTTAAGTATTTACCAATTTGAGTAGGGCTTCCCAACATAGACATGAACAAAGTCACTCATTTTTCCCGTCCATGAACTTCAGCCTTAAATACAAACACTTTGCCAGACCCTGCCATCTGTAATTGATGTGCCATTCCTGATACAACAACAAAGAAGACAAGAAGAAGTTGCAAACATCACTCCTCCCTTCCAGAAACTATTGACATTGCCCCAGGTTCACTATTTCACCTCCTAAAAAGTCTCCTTATTTTCCCCTTGTAACAAATGTCCAAAACAATATAGTAAACTCCCATCTCCTCAACCGGTAGCTTCATCTACCAGCAACCCATTGTTCTGAGATGAAAAAGAGTCCACCTAACATCTCCTAAGCTCCTGTGCCTACTTCTGAGACATCTGTTCGATTCCTAATCCCAGCCATCAGAGAAAGCCTAGGCAGAAAGGATTTCTGCAGAGCAAATTGGTAAGGAGAAAATTATCCTGAGACTTGTATCACAGGAGAAAAGCTGTAGCCAGAAATTAAATACAATAAGAGCCCTCTGTATGAATGAGTTTTTTTCCAAAAGTATGATTGTAAGTCCAATTTGTTTTTAAGTCCAGTGAAGTTAGCCCAGGTACTCAACTAACACAACTGGCTATACAGTAGTAGTTTACTGTAATAGTTTTATAATAAATAAAAAACAAGATGAAAAATTAAGAAAACATTTTTAATCTTATAGTATAGTGCCATAAAAAGTACAGTAATACCATGTAACAGCTGGCACACAGGGGCAGACAGAGAGTGAACAGGCAAGAAGAGTTATTGACTGGAGGAGGGAGAGGAGATGGGAAATGGTAGAGGTGAAGCATCGTCAGCAATAGGAGTGGAGCGCAAGCTCCAGTTTCACTCATGTCTGATGTTGATGACACAGATTCTGGTTGCTTGCTGGAAAGAGATGCCTGTTCACATCCTTGAGAGTACACAACTTGAAGATTCACATGTAGAGGACTTACTGTATCCTCCAAAAGGTTTAAAAGAACATATCCAAAAGGTTTAAAAGAACATAAGAGCAGAGAGTCTAGCTGAATATGTATAGCTGACTTTTGAGCAACACAGATGTGAACTACATGGATCCACTCTGTGCTGTATGTACTGTGCTGTGCTTAGCCGCTCAGTCATGTCCAACTCTGCAACCCCAAGGACTGTAGCCTGCCAGGCTCCTCTGTCCATGGGCATTTTCCAGGCAAGAATACTGGAGTGGGTTGCCATGCCCTCCTCCAGGGGATCTTCCCAACCCAGGGGATTGAACCCAGGTCTCCTGCATTTTAGGCAGATTCTTTACTGTCTGAGCCACCAAAGAAGCCACTCTACATGAGGTCCCCCCCCCCACTAAATAATGTGCTACAGTACAACATTGTCTGTGTTTGGTTGAATCCAAAAGATGTGGAACTCAGGCTAAAGAGGGTCCACTGTAAAGTTATACTTGAAGTTTCCACTCTGTGCAGGGTTGGTGTTTCAACCTTCTGCATTGATCAACGATCAATTGTATAATGCATTTTTTAACAACAACAACAAAATGTTATATGACTAATGAATAATTCCAAATGAGTAGTGTGTCTCATTCAAAGTAGCCAGCATGGCTATACAATTATTCTAGTGATGCTGTGCTAATTCATATCCTTTTAAATTCCTCTTTGAAATGATCTTCACAGAGGCTAACGTATTATTTTGTCTATATTCATTGGCATTTATTCAATATTCATTAGTCTCGCTTCTTGTTGGTCATTGTTGTAGGCAATAAGGTTGTAGTGATAAACATGACATACAAAATCCCTGCCTGCTCAGTAATTATTATAAACAAATATTTTTGATGGTACTAGGTACTGACAATGAGAGGGTGATTTGGGAATATTTTAGATGGGGGGGTTAGGGTGTGCCTTTCTGAGGAAGTAAACTGTGAAGAGAAGGGGAAAATAAACTTAAGGTCTTGGAAGAAAGGCCCAGAGAGGAAACACAGTTTGCTTTGACTTATGGATGAACAGAAAGCTACTGCAGGGTTTTCAGAAGGCAGTTTCTTAATTTGGATAATCTTTAAGAGCAGATCTGAGATAAGTGAGTGAATGTCATGAGTAGATTTAAGATAAGCAAGTAAATGTCATGAATGATTCAGTGAAATCATAGGGTTTATGGTACAAACTGAGTTTTGTGGTTTGGGAAGTCATTTTTAAAAGATGATTTTCAAAACCGTGTTAGCGACCAAGACCACAGAAGTTTCTCCACACCAGCCTCACCCTCTGTGAGATACATTGTATAAATACAGTGGAAGTAGATGTACACCACTGCTAAAGAGATATATAAATATATAATATTTAATGAGGGCAGACATGCTTGTAAAGAATTTAGTGTAAGGAATTGAACATATAAATTGTATGTAACTAGATAATATGGTTACTTTCACTGCTTTTCTTTTCTTTTGGGAAGGGTTTGAAAACCCCCTAGGCTTCCCTGGTGGCTAAGTGGTAAAGAATCCACTTGCCAACTTACCAATGCAGGAGATACAGGTTCAATCCCTGGGTGGGGAATATACCCTGGAGAAGGAAATTTTTAACTCATTCCAGTATTCTTGCCTGGAAATCCCCAAGAACAGAGGAGCCTAGTGGGCTATATAGTCCATTGGGTCGCAAAGTCAGACACAACTCAGAGACTAAACAACAACAACAAATATGCCCTTCAATTTTATTTTTTTAGTCTTCATGGTAACTGTTATAGTATATTTGCCTCCAGAGCTTATCCAAATGATCACATATTCCAATTTAAAGGAGCCAAATGTAATGCAATTTCCTCGAACTCTAAAAACAGAAGTGATTCTGGTTCATTAGGGAGACTTAAACTAGCCAGTCTATAAACATAGAGAGACATGGCATCCATATGCATTTTTTTCCATTTCAAAGACTTTACCACTCAGACTTTGGGGATCTTCCCGTAAGTTCATGACTCATTCTTGCTTCAGATGACTTAATGCTTCCATCTAACCAAGGGAAGGGAACATGATCATTTAACAAATCCACGATCCCCAGTTAGGATGCCAGGAGCCTCTAAAGAAATAAATCTTGTGGCTTGGCACTTGTCATCTTTTCTTTTTTCTTTAAAAAAAAAAAAAAATCAGTGCTTACAGTTGGCCTACTAACTAGCATTTCTTTCATCCCTTGAGAGTATTTCTGGACCAGTTTGCTTTGCTATCTCATAACAGACTACAAAAGAGAGTGGCTAAGTTTCCTTGTATACATACAGCAAAACAAGCCATATTCCTGTTTCCCCTTACCTTGTACTTAGTAAAAATGCTGATGCTTGAAATAATCCAGTCTTCTGCACGTAAATCATCTCATTGAAATTCTCACATTAACAATGCTATCAAAACAAGTCAGGAATTGTGGTTTTAATTTTACAGATGTGGAAATGGAGGAGCACGGGACTTTTATTTCTAGCTGAGGGTCACTTATTCATAGATTAGCAAGGTACTCAGAGTGAAATCTGGATCCCACAAAGTCTAGTACATTCTTCTGATACAGCACATGTCTCTACAGAAAACAGCCAGTACGTATATTATGCAAGCTTCTGCACTCCTAACTGAATATTAGATGCTGTATGCAATGTAAACATTCCTGTTTTCTTATCATGTATTTGTTACCTATAGTGCTGATTTGTGCGGTTAATGAAAAATTCTAGACAATGAAATTGACAAGCTGGCAGAGACAATAGTGTGTCTTTCTCTTCAATAGACCGTTGACTGAAGGTGAGTCTGTGACCTTAATTTGAAACTGATGCTGGAAGAAGCAGTTAGGAGATAAATTTACCTAAATTCCTAGTTGAACACTGACAGGCTAGGTTTCCTGAAGCTGACATTTCCACATGAATTTTAAAAGCAGGATAATACCTACAGAAAGATTTCTAATGGTTCTGCACACACACAAGCCAAGCCATCAGTGATTTTTCTTGGTTTAGTACCTATTCTGTGTAGTTCAGAAAAAAATGAGCAACATCTGAAAGTAGGTTGATTTAGTTGGCTAGAAGGAGGATAGATTGAGGGTGTTGTGGGAGTGACAGGAGCAGAGTTTGAGGACTAACAGGCTTATTTATCTAACTGGGTGGAGAATCCAGCAAAGAAACTGAGCCAATTGTTATAAAATCTAGGACTGCTGGGTTAGAGGGATGAGTGAAAAAGACTCTCCTGTTGTTTTACTGGACATTAGTAATGTGATCTCTCTTTGTTTCCTCCTCAAGGATTCTACCTTCTTAAAGCCCCTTTACATACAAAGGTTTACATTACCATTCTGTGAGTTTTGGAATAGCATTTGCTTAGTTTGTAGGATTGCCAGATTTCACAAGTGAAAATACAAAAATCCCAGTTAAATGCAAGTGTCCTATAAACACTGAATAATAGTGTGTGTGTGTGTGTGCGTGAGTCTCAAATATTGCATAGAATAACCTTTTACTAAAAATTGATATTTACAATTCAAATTTAACCAAGGAATATCTTGTATTTTATCTAGCAACCTTATCCGTTTAGCTAAGACAAGGAAACAAGTAAGATAGTTTATTTTATCGGCTTGTATGCAAATTGGAGGGGAGTTTCCTAGAGGCTTGGAGGCAGTAACAGCTGTTGCCAAGCTTGGCTGCACATATTAGAATCACCCAAGGAATTCCAGATTCTGGTGCAGTTGCTCTGAGATTCAGCGGGACAAGGGATTTTTTTCAAAGAATTCCAGGTGACACTGGAACAGCAAGGAGCTAATGATTGATGTCCAGTGAGTCTCATCCTGTACTGTACAACACAGAAATCAAAGGGATTTGTTGAAAACATTCATGCCCAGATCCTACCCCAGAGCAATTAAATCACTGTCTAAGGGGACAGCCCAACCATTGCAGTTAAGGAAAAGCTCCCAGTAAATTTCAATGCTCCTTCAGAATTAGGAAGCCAAAAACAAGGCATCCTAGAGACAGCCAGCTATAGGAAACTTTTAAAGTTTATCTTTCATTTTTAAAGTTATGTAAAATTGTAATAATGATTTGTTATAATAAATCCAAGCAATAACAGAGCATCTAAAATAAATGTGAGGGACTTTCTGGTGGTCCCAATGCAGGGAGCCCAGGTTCAATCCCTGGTCAGGGAACTAGATCCCACATGCCACAGGTAAGACCCAGCACAGACAAATAAATTAAAAGTAAAAATAATAATAAAAATAAAGAAGAACTTTCCCAATTCTAATTCCCATATGTATCAACTATTAAAACCTTGATCTGTTTTTCCAGCCTCAAGGAAGGAGGAAGCAACTAGAGGCAAGTGATATGTATCTTTTATCTTCTAAAGAAGTGGCCAGGCTTCACATGTAATGGACCAGAACTTTGTCACATCACCACGCTAAGAAAGTATGAAGGTTGTGCACGGCTTCCCTGCGCATCAGTGAAATCAGAAGGGAAGACGATGAGAAGAGGTTTGAAGGACAGAACACCCTCTACTGTGATCACGCTCCACCCCTGATGCCCGTGTGATGTGCTGGCACTGAAGAACGCTCCTGGCCATTCTCTGTCCCCTCGTTCACTCGCCTCAGGGAGCGCAATGATTTACCAGCTGGAGAGTTTCAAAGAAGGAACCGGACATAAGCAGTTGCTTGTTTCTTCCTCTCTTTGGGGAGGCAGCCTGCCTTTAGGGAATACACATTTTCAGCTCTTCTCCGAAGAAGGAAGGTTAAGTTTCCACTAGGGACCCCTCCGGTTTACCAGCTCTGTCTGAGGCAGGGAGCTGAACTGACTGCAGTGCGGACATGCTCAGTCATGTCCGGCTATTTGTGATCCCATGGTCTGTAGCCTGGCAGGCTCCTCTGTCCATGGGATTTCCCAGGCAAGAATGTTGGAGTGGGTTGCCATCTCCTTCTCCAGGGGATCTTCCTGACCCAGGGATCGAACCTGAGTCTCCTGCGTTGGCGGGCAGATTCTTTACCACTGAACCACCTGGGAAGCCCCAACTGATTCTATACCACTCCAAACCTATTGTTGCCAGAGAGCCCCACATATCCTTAAAACGGCCTTATCAGGATAAAAAGAATTTCTGCTTCCCTCCCTTGTCTACCTCACACTGAATTTCATTCACAAGATAAATCTTTCAAAACACCAGCAATATAAATATAGTTTTCCCTTTGAAAATTATAGAGCTATCAGTGAAGACAATGGCATAAGCTCTCCCTGATTTCCATGTCCAGGCAAGTCCTGTGGCAGTGTCTCAAACAAGTGCCACGAACATGTAAACAGGAATATACAAAGCCATCTGGGGGAGAGATATACAAACACAGAAGACACAGAGAAAAATAAAAAATGGTCTAACTAGTAGAAAAAATAATGATGACAACTTAAGGGGGTAAAATAGATGCTGAGCACTGCCAGGAATAATCCTCTTTGCTGTCACTCCATCCATCAGATCCCTTAATAAAATATTCTGACATCCCCAGCCACGTCATCTGTTCCATGTCATCTGTTGGGCCAGCAGGCAGATCAGGACATCTGGGCAAGAGTTGTATTCAATTGCCCATATGTCTGCAGTTCCTTTTCCCTACTCAGGATAAGGGTGAGATTGTCTTTGCATAACTGATGTTCCACTTTGAACTCCAAATTATATTTCATCAAAGCAGGAAAACTTTTCCAATAATGAATAGACTTTTACCCAAAAAAGACATATTTTAATAAGGAAATTGAACTCGGATTAGCGTGGTAACTATAGAAGATATCATAGTATCAGTGGATAAATGGATAAATAAGTAAACATTTATGTTACTCATGACATAAACATATTAAATGCTTTAAAAAGTTGTTGGTTTTGTAACATTGTAATTTGGCTTCTCCTTTGTAGTTAGATGACCTGAATGAAATTAGTATGGTATAATGAAGTACTGTAAACTCAGTAAGCCTATGCTTAAAAATGACTTAGAACATTAGAAAATCTTTAAATTGAGTTTTAATTGTTTTATTGCTTAAAAGTACAGTGCTATGAAAAATGTTGCATTAAAATGTTTTCAATCACTGCTAAATCTCTGGTGTGGTAGAAGGAAACTGGAATAAAGAATGGAGATGAGGGAACGCCCTGGGGGGTCCAGTGATTAGGATTCAGTGCTTTCACTGCTGTGGCCCTGGGATCAATCCCTAGTTGGGGAACTAAGATCTCACAAGCCTCGTGGTACAGCAAAAAAGTGAGAGAGAGAGAAAGAGAAAGAAAGAAAGAATGGAGATAGTTTTTACTTCTGGTTTTAGTATTAATGCAAATTGCTGGTGTAACTTTGACAACATGACCAAGGCTTTTCTCAGTTTCTTTGTTTATATATTAGAATATAGGGCAGATAGTCCTTAATGCTCTTCTAGCTCTAAAGTCCTCAGATTCTAAAAGTTACAGATTAGTACCAATATACTATCAGATGAAAAAATGAGCAGTTTATGAAAGAAATCCATGAGCTGGTGCTGCCCCCTATAGTGGACTGAAAAGGATGTGCTGTAAAACTAGATAAATACATTTTATCATTCTAACTGCATTTCTCTGGCACCCTCTATGTGTTGATTGCTGCAAAACCAAGTTTTTGTTTTGCTTGTTTTGTAAACTAATTTCTATTTTTATGTTATAAGAAAAAACTTAAATCATATTTAATGCTTGTTAGCTAAGACAGTTTGAGCAACATGTTTTCTTAAAACTATTCAAGGAAAAAAGAATGCTCCTGAAATTTCCCCAAATAAATTTATCTGAGCTGAATTACAGAAGAACTGGCACCATTTTATTACTTTTGCTTTTAAATATCATACCTTTATTGTACCTGGTTTTTAAAACATTTTCATTGGAACAGTTGACTCATTACTATGTTAGTTTCAGGTGTACAGCAAAGTGATTCAGTTACATATATTTATATAAATATATGTGTATATATATTCTATTTTTCCATGTAAAATATGTTTTAGTTTTTTTTCCCATTAGAACCAGCACTATTTTAAATGAATTACTCATTACCTAACCAAAGTATCAGAAACATTAAACAAATTTAGTGCTGCTTGAGAGGCAGTGGGTGTTGAGAGTCTCTCCAGAGAAATAGGTGATAGCGGATTTCATACTCCCTCTCTGCCCTGATAACACAGCAGGGCATATATGGATGTGATACCCTCTCACTGCCTCACTAAAGCTGGTGGGGTGAGAAGCTGAAGCACCCCCTGCTCCCGGGCTTGGACCAGTGGACCCATGAGCATGAGTCATCACATCATTCTCCCACTCTTTTGCTAAAGCCTGCGGTCACCCACACAGAAGCCTCTGTCTTGCTACATGACTGAAGCTGGCAGGCAGGCACAGTCTAAGCGGTTTTCCCACTGCCTTGCTGGCAGTGTGATGTGACTCTGAAAGTAAAGCAACTGAACAAAAATAAATAAGTGGTACTACATCAGAGCTTCTGCACAGCAAAGGAAACCATCAACAAAATGAAGAGACAGCCTACTGAAAGCGAGAAAATCTTTGCAAAGCATATATCTAAGATACAAAAAGAATTCATAAAACTCAATAGCAAAAAGCCAAACTATGGGCAGAGAATATGAATAGATATTTTTCCAAAGAAAATATGCAGATGGTCAACAGGCACATGAAAAAATGTTCAGCGTCACTAATCATCAGGAAATGTGAATCAAAACCGCAATGAGACATCACCTCACATCTCTCAGAATGGTGATCAATAAAAGGACAAAAAATAACAAGTGTTGGAGAGGACAAGGAGGAAAGTGATCCCTCGTGTACAGTTGGTGGGAATGTAAACTGGTGCAGTCCCTATGGAAAATATTGTGGAAGTCCTCAGAAGAGTAAAAATAGAACTAACATACAACTCAGCAATTCTACTTCTTGGTATTTACCCAACAAAAACAAACATTAATTCAAAAAAAGCACATGCACCCCCATGTTCATTGCAGCATTGTTTTCAACAAATAATCAAGACCTATGGAAACAACCTAATCATCTAGTGAAAGATGAGGGGATAAAGAATTGTGGTATATCTATATCTTCATATATATATACATATATATATATCTACCTATCCACACATACACAATGGAATACTACTCGGCCATAAAGAGAATGAAATCTTGCAATTTATAAAAATAGAGATGTGCCTTAGGTAATTATGCTATAGAAATTACACAGAGAAATATATAACTCTTGAATGATTTCTTTTATATGTGGAATCTAAAAAATGAATCACATTGCTGACAAAGGTATGTCTAGTCAAAGCTATGGTTTTTCCAGTAGTCACGTATGGATGTGAGAGTTGGACCATAAAGAAGGCTGAGCGCCAAAGAACCGACGTTTTTGAACTGTGGTACTGGAGAAGACTCTTGAGAATCCCTTGGACTGCAAGGAGATCAAACCAGTCAATCCTAAAGGAAATCAATCCTAAATATTCATTGAAAGGACTGATACCGAAGCTGAAGCTCCAGTACTTCAGTCACCTGATGCAAAGAACTGACTAACTGGAAGAGACCCTGATGCTGGTAAATATTGAAGTCAAAAGGAGAAGGGAGTGTCAGAGGATGTGCTGGTTAGATAGCATCACCAACTCAATGGACATGAATTGGAGCAAACTCTGGGAGATAGTGAAGGACAGGGGAGACTGGTAAGCTGCAGTCCATGGGGTTGCAAAGAGTCAGACACAACCTACAACCGAACAACAAAAAACAAAACAAAAATCATAGGTACAGAGAACAGAATGGTGGTTTCCAGAGGGGAGAGGGAAGTAGTGGGCAAAATAGGTGAGGGGTGTCAAGATGCACAAACTTCCACTTATGAAAAAAACAAGTCACGGGCATATAATGTGCAGCCTGGTAACTATAGTCTGTAACACTGTACTGCAGGGTATCCTTGAAAGTTGACAAAAGAATAAATCTTAAAAGTTAATTTTGTATGATGACAGATAGAAACTACAAGCATACCTCATTTTACTTCACTTTATTATGCTTTGCAGATACTTTTTTTACAAACTGAAGGTTTATGGCAACCTTGTGTAAATGGGGAAACAGTGGAAACAGTGGCAGACTTTATTTCGGGGGGCTCCAAAATCACTGCAGATGGTGACTGCAGCCATGAAATTAAAAGACGCTTACTCCTTCGAAGGAAAGTTATGACCAACCTAGAGAGCATATTAAAAAGCAGAGACATTACTTTGCCAACAAAGTTTCATCTAGTCAAGGCTATGGTTTTTCCAGTAGTCATGTATGGATGTGAGAGTTGGACTATAAAGAAAGCTGAGCACCGAAGAATTGATGCTTTTGAACTGTGGTGTTGGAGAAGACTCTTGAGAGTCCCTTGGACTGCAAGGAGATCCAACCAGTCCATCCTAAAGGAGATCAGTCCTGGGTGTTCATTGGAAGGACTGATGTTGAAGCTGAAACTCCAATACTTTGGCCAACTGGTGCGGAGAGCTGACTCATTGGGAAATACCCTGATGCTGGGAAAGATTGAGGGCAGGAGGAGAAGGGGACGACAGAGGATGAGATGGTTGAATGGCATCACCGATTCAATGGATGTGAGTTTGGGTGAACTCCAGGAGTTGGTGATGGACAAGGAGGCCTGGCGTGCTGTAGTCCATGGGGTCGCAACGAGTGGGACACGACTGAGCGACTGAACTGAACTGAACTGTGTAGAGTAAGTCTACCGGTGCCATTTTTCCAACAGCATTTGCTAGCTTCATGTCTCTGTGTCATATTTTAGGGTGATTTTGCAATATATCAAACTTTTTCATCACTGTTACATTTTGTACAGTAATCTGTGATCAGTGATGTCTAATGTTATTACAACTTGCTAAAGACTCAAATGACAGCATTTTTTAGCAGTAAACTATTTTAAAATTATTTATTTTTTAGACATAAATGTTATTTCACTCTTAATAGACTACAACATAGTATTCACATAACTTCTATGTGCACTGAAAAACAAAAAAATTTGTGTGAATCACTTAATTGCAATATTTGCTTTATTGTGTTGATTTGGAACTGAACCTGCAGTATCTGCCAGGTATGCCTGTACGCTTAGTGTGGTGATCATATTGCAGTATTTACAATTATCAAATAATTATACTACATACCTGAAACCAATATAACATTATGTGTCAATTATACATAAACAAATGCTTTTAAATAACAAAATGTTTGTTGAGTATCTTAAATGCATCACTATCCTGGGTTCTATATTTACTGTAATAAACCATCAATTCCTACTTTGTTTGATAAAAATTTGTCAAACTGACCACTTCAGTTATATTTACCGTGTATTTAGTTTGCCAACACACTGTAAAATTCACCTTATTCATCTCCAGCAGTGACAAGAAGTTTACCTGAGCATATGACACAACACCAGCAAGCCTGAACTATCTGAGTAAATGAGACAGAAATAGATCACCCAACACTTGAGATCATGCTAGTGACATGGTCTCTATTGAATGTGCCAACATCCCATTGAACACATGTCCATGCTGGTCCTGCTTAAAAATCTGTCTCACACACCAGCTTGTGAGCTAATAATTATGTCCTTTTCACATTTGTGCTTCCTTCTGACTCACAAGTATCCCAGTATCTGAATGGAGTAGATGTTTAATAAAGTAATGATTGATAGAGTGAAATAGTAGAGAGCATGTTAAAACTTTTTACTGACTATTATAACAAATATTGGACTTCCCTGGTGGTTCAGTGCTAAAGAATCTGCCTCCCAATTCAGAAGATGTTGGTTCAATCCTTGGGTCAGAAAGATCTCCTAGAGAAGGAAATGGCAACCCACTCTAGTATTCTTGCTTGGGAAATCCCATGAACAGAAGGGTCTGGCAGGCCATAGTCCATGGAGAAAAGAGTCGGACACAACTTAGTGACTACACAACAACATAACAAATATTGCAAAAATATATCCACTGACCTTAATGTCATTCAATAGGCAGAGGTGAACATCTACTGAATGAATGCCTACCATGTGCTGTTGTTACCCATGTATGTGTAATCATGTAGCATACTATGTTACCTCACTCTGACTACATTTGGAATCTGTTATTCTGTTTTTCTCTCTTCTGGGTTTGTTTTACAATTTAAGAGAACTAGAGGCTAATGAGAAATGCACTGTGATGGTCAACCAACTTATGGCAATAGATCCATTTTAAATATTAGCTATTTCTAGCCAAAAAGCTGAATTTGGTGTTCATTTGTTAAATCTGGGTCTATAGTTTTCCCAAACTTTCATCTTTCAATATAAATTACATTAAACCTTGAATACTTGGAGGAAAAAGGACTGAAAAGTAGCCAGCAGTCCTGTCAGAGGCAGGATGCCATTCCCTGGAATCACTGCTTATTCTATACTTGAGCTTAATTTAGCATCTAGTTGGTTGTAAAATTCAGCTAGTAAATTAGTCCAGTAGCCATATTTTTTGTAACATTTCTGGGAAATCTGTCATTAAGGAAAAAAACTGTCTTAAATGACAGTTACAATTTCTAGCAGTTTTTCTACATGATAAACTGGTGTTGAAATCATACTTAAAATTTAAATTTGTCTTAAGTGGATTTGAAGTAAATACTCATAAATAATTTGGTTATATCAGAAAGCTAGTTACTCCTATGAAGTCCGAAGTCTTATTTTGAGTATTATTCAACTCAAATACAGATGAGATGCAAGGTATGATTCAACCTGAGGCAAATTGCTCTCCAGCTCTTAAACCATGAAATCAAACAACGTATGCTTCCAAAATACAATGGTTGGGCAGGCATAGGATAGACATTTCCAATCCCAAAGTGTAGAAAAGAGAAGAGTAAAGGAGGACAGGTCCCAAGTACATCCAAAACAGAAGAGAACAAACAACTTTAAACCTTAAGGCTTAAGAATAATTTCCTTTGACTCAATGCTGTCTTCTAGACCCATTGGGATGGCAGTATCACCCTTGGGCTCCACAGGAAAGCCTGTAGCCACTCCTTGCCTGGGCTCTGTAGCTCTCTGGGTCTGGGGTCCTTGGCGCATGACTCTCCAAGGCCCCCATCCTCTGAAATCTAGATGGAGGCAGCCATGCCTCTCCCTCCCCCTTTGCCAAGCTTGTGCCAGTGGAGAAAGGTTGAATGGTCATCACCAAAGTTTGCTATCTGTGCTCTCCTTGGAAGGGCAACCCCTGAGGTTTGTGCTGTACTGCGGGCTAGTGAGCTGGCCAAAAAGTTCATTGATTTTCCATGGTATAAGAAAACTCAAACTTTTTGGCCAACCCAATACCAGAGTGTGTCTGCGGTGTGGCACCAGATTACAGAGACCAGAGCTCTACCTGTGAGATGGCACCAAACAGCTGGCACCAAGGTCCCACAGATGCTGGGGGGCCCTTCTTTGAACCACTCTGCTCCCCAGGCCCTTGCACTCAGAGCCTGTGATGGGAGTGGCAGCTTGGTTCTGGGAGTGGCGGCTTGGTTCTCTCTGAATCCCCTTTAGGGCTCATTCTTCATTGTCTTGGAGAATAGTACCTGGCTTCTGTTCAGATCCATACTAATCTCCTTCTCAGTCACTTGGCCGCACCCTCAGTGGTCTCATTTTTTGCAAGATGGATAGGCTGAGGATTTTCCTAATCTTAAATTTTGCTTCCTTGTTGCTTAACAATCCCATCTTTAAGTCCAGTTTCTCAGTTTGAATTTTACGTCAGCAGTCAGGAAGAGCCGAGCTGCAGTTTAACATTTTGCTTAGAAATTGTTTCAGCTAGGTATTCTGTTTCACCACTTGCAAGTTCTACCTTTCACCAAAGACTAAACAGAAACACAATTCTGCAGAGTTTTGGGTTTTTTTGCTATTTTACAATAAGGATTGTATCTCTTATGGTTTTCAATAATCAGTTCCTCATTTCCACCCTGGTCTTTATTGTCCATATTTCTACCAACATCCTATTCATGGTTAGATAGGTATTCTTTAAGATTAGGGTGTTTTCTATAGTGTTCCTCTTTCTGAGCTCTCATCAGAATCATCTTTAAAATTCTGTTCATGGCAATCTATGGTCTTTTCAGTATGTTCTTTTCAAAATTCTAGCCTCTATTCCTCACCCAGGACCACATTTTTACATATTTGTTATGAACCATCATCACTTCTCAGTACCAATTTCTTTCTTAGTCTGTTTGGGCTGCTATTACAGAAATACTGTAGACTGAGTGGCTTAAACAATGCATTGATTTCTGATGGCTCTGAAGGGTGGGAAGTTCAAGATCAAGGTTGGCAGATTATAAGGGCACTAATCCCATTCATGAGGGCTTCACCTGCATGACCTTTCGCCTCCTGAAGTCTCCACTCCAAATACCATCACACTTGGGTAACCCATAAATTTTGTTGAGGGAGGATACAAACAGTCTATTGCAAAGACTCAATCACAAGTCAGAAATAAAACAGTATTTTACTATAAACCATATTACATTTATTTAGAAGCCAAAAGCAATACAATGAAACATGGAAACACATACATTTCAGAAAATAGCTTGTTTTGTTAATCAGTCTGATCAGTTTTACTCAATGAAATACTGTGTATTTTTATATGTTTCTTATTTTTATATAAGAAATATAAGTTATAAACTGTAGTATAAAAACATAAATGATATTGTTTTAAAGAAGGAAATTGTAAGAGACATGTTACTATGGCAAAAACTTTAAATAGAAATTTTAAATGTCATGCTAAAACTAATTTTTTCCTAGTATTATGCGCCAGGTCTTAGAATGTAGGGATGTAGAAAATAAAAATGAAAAGTTTATACAGTAAACTTTTCGAATACTATTGTTTCATTTGTTATATCAAATGTTATACATTATTACAAGAAATAATATATCTGTCCATTTAAGACTAAAAATACCTTTCCAAATAAAATTATTATCTCAGAAAGCAGCAGATTTTACAGTTTTTTAGAAAGCTAGCAGTAGCATATAAAAATGAACATTACAAAAAACTGGGTAAAACAACATTTATCATGAAAACACGAATATAATTTAAAAATGAGGCATCTTTCTTTCAACAGGAAATTCAATAGGCAAGGGCTTTCATCTCATACTTAAGCACACTCAGTCTTGCTTCTTTTAAAAAGCAGCAGCAGAATACATTCCTTTCTATATACTGGTTGTGTTGAAAGAACACAGTTCATGTACAAATAGGAAATTAAGTGCAGTAGAGGCAAGCTGATTTATCAGAGTGTGTTCACTAATACACCATGCTTTTAGCTAATACAAACAAGTACAATTTCTATATTTACTATGTTAGTCCAAATAATCTTTACTGATAAGCTATCGATCTCCCAGAGAAGTAGCATGCTTGCTCTTTTATCATTTACTTTTCTTAGAGACATGTTTATCTATCATTTAAATAAAAAACAGCACAGTAATATTACACAGTATCTGCTTTTGCAGTTTTTGCATTTACAAAATGCTACACAGAATGTCACATTTCAAAATTTAAAAGTGAAACTCCAACTCTTGCCATTTGAACAGCCTGGTTTGAATCAGAGAACTTCTTTTAAGAGAAAAAAAATCATCTCTTCTGTGTCATATCAAATGAGATACAAAGGTTTAACAGGCAGTCCTAGAGATTTGACCAAACCTATTTTATATGTAAGGTATCAAGAGAGGTTAAATGTATCAAGTGAAAGCTTCTCATAAGGACACTGATGTCTCTAAATTGCTCAGAGATCCAGATTGCTCATGGCCCTGGTCACCTCTTTTCCTGATAGTCTGACCCTATCTTCACAGGGAGACAGCTCCTGATTGTGCATGCTAGTAAATGAAGCATGGGAAATAGAACCTTACGATATGAACAGCATGTTTTATTTTGTAATAAAATAAAAATTTCCATGGAAATTTTCATAAGTTTGCAAAACAAGTTTCTGATCCATTTGCACAAGTAAAATTTTCCTTGTGCAATAAAACATAATATTTCTATCTGCCTTCCTTTTTGTTTTTAATAATGAAGTGTATCATTCTTTTCACCTGGAATCAAATTCATCTTCAGTAGTTGGACCTGATGGAGAGGAAAGGGTTAGAGATAGAGCCTATATGACTCTATCTCAACAAAGATTGCTCTTAAAAGACCATTATTTACTATCAATTAGTGTAAGAGCTTTGGGATTCATTTTCTCTTATCTCATGTTTAAAGTGTTTCCAAGTTTACCATATGTATATATATATATTCACTTGGTTAATGAGTCATAGTTTTTTCATGGTAAGCTCCATGTCTACCAAGCAGACAGATACGCAATTGAAACATGTTTAGATGTCTTCTTCCATTTGCACTCTCAGCCTACCTGTCAATGCTAATATCCAACAACATTAATCTGCAAGAGCAGATAAATATATTTGTGAATAGTTGAGGGCTGACTATGAGCCCAGGCAACTTTTCTAAATTTTTCTTTAATAATCATCCTTGCTGATGTGTGGTATCCATCAATCATGATGACTGTTTGAACGCTGTGGTGGAGAGCTTTCAAAATACATGAAGTCCTGAAATTAAAAAAAATAATTATATGTATAATAAATATCAAATTAGATAAATAATTATACAAATAAAACAGTACATAAATAAGTGCAATGCAAAAAATGCTACTCTTGATAACTTAACAGGTAATTTTCTCATTCTGGGTAAGAATAAATCATGAAAGATTTAGTGAAATCTTCATGAAGAGAACCTAATAGGAAGAAGAGCAATTGCAAATTTGAAACTGGGGGCAGTCAATAAACTTTCCACTTGGGGTACCAATTAACTAAATTTTCATTGTTGAAGTGAGGAAAAACTTGATAATCTATATTAAACATGTTTTAAAAAGGATTAAACAAGTTAAATGTATCAATTGCAATGTGTTAAATAGATATTTTAAGGTAAATGCTACCAATTTTATTTCTATGCTTTACTTAATAATATTAGCCATTAATCAGATAGAAATACAGCAAAGGAATTGTACCTAATAAATACAGGGTGGTACAACACCAAGGAGTACATTGGCAAAGAGGTAATAAGTGAAGAGAAAGAAAATCAGCTTTAGATGTATTTTATCTCACTAAGAAATCAAAGGACAGGCATCTTTAAGTACTGAGAATAATAAATAATATGCAATGATGACAATTACAGTGAGTGGATGCTCAGTATCTTTCAAGCATGATCCTGGCTCCTTTACTAATATAATAGCTAATATTTATAACCCTGGAATATATATATACATATATACATATACATATATATATACATACACATATATACATTTACATATATATACATATTTCATAAGTACATGTATATATATATACATATTTCATTTCCATTTTACAAATGAGGAAACTGAGGCTTGCAAGTGTTAAACACTTTGCAAGACATATAACTCACAAAGAGTCGGACACAACTTAGCGACTGAGCAAGAAGACACAATCAGTAAGTGGCAGAGTCAGTTTCAAACCTTATTGCCTTTCTACTACATATACTACTTCTCATCAGAAAGAATGATTCTCTCAGGATAGCTCAATGGCAAGAGGCTTACAATGAGGAAGCAAGCTCCAAAGATCATGGCTTTCATGGTCACATCCAGGTCTAATGGGAAGTGAATTTCAAAGTGGTCAGCATCGCTCATTGATGATAACACACCATTCCACTTCCGAGTGATACTGCCAATAATGGAAATACCATCCAGGGACAGGATCTAGAAAGAGAAGAATATGACTTTAGGATGATTAAAAGGTGTTAAAATACATGCTTTATTCTCCTGTTTATAAGCAGTTCACCCTGAGGTCACTTTCCAGCTTTTCAGTACAAGCATAGGGCAGGAAATGAATATAGTAATAATAAAATTTCAAACAGGGAATTATGGCCAAGAAGAGTTAGGCACCCTGTAACTGGTTAACAACCGAGCTGGGAAATATCTGACAATTCTCAGGCCCTATGTTCTTTCTTCATCCTCCACTGAGTTATTAGGAAAGCCTGTCAGAGGAGGTATGATTTAAACTGATTTTGAAATTCTTTCCCTAAAGTAAAGGGTGGGAATTAGGGATTGGGAGGGAATCTCTCCGCTGAAGAGAAACATGCTAACAAAAGCAAGATGGTCTGCTTTATTGTACTTCACAAAATCCATGTAATCACTCAGGCTTCTGTGGGTCCTGTGCTCTTCTTCTTTTTCTTTTTTCTAGTATTTATTTATGTATCTGGGGCTTCCCTGGTAGCTCAGATGATAAAGAATCTTCCCACCTTGCAAGAGACCTGGGTTTGATCCCTGGGTCAGGAAGAGCCCCTGGAGGAGGGAATGGCAATCCACTCCAGCATTCTTGCCTACAGAATTCCTTGAACAGAAAAGCTTGGTGGGCTACAGTCCAAGGTGGTCTGCTTTATTGCACTTCATAGAATCCATATAATCACTCAGGCTTCTTTGGGCGCTGTGCTCTTCTTTAAGACACTTATTTACTTATTTAGCTGCATCGGGTCTTAGTTGTGGCACATGGGATCTTCTGTTGCGGGGCACGGATTCTAGTTGCAGCCCATGGGCTCAGCAGTGGTGGTGCAAGGGCTTAGTTGGTCTGTAGTATGTGGGATCTTAGTTTCCTGACCAGGGATCACACTCTAATCCCCTGCATTACAAGGAAGATTCTTAACCACTGGACCACCAGGAAAGTCCCAGTCCTGTCTTCTTAAAGAGTCTCAGAATCTCAAAGGGTTCTGAATCTCAAAGCTTCTAAAAGGGAGGTTCTGGCCCTCGCCACAAGGAAAACACACAAATACCACTTTTTGGTGATTAGAATGATCCAAATACCCTGCCCTCAAAATCTGGCTTATCTTCATTTTCTACTTATCTACAATGGTCTTTTAATAAATAAGTAATGGTTGACAATACAGTTATGTAAAATAAGAACTAAGGGAAGTTTATTGAGTGTCATAGAAAATATTTGAATGAGCAATTTTAGATTATGAGTCTTGTTGAATTCCAAAGCATTAGGAAGAATGCTTTAAGGAGCCAAGGAATCTCCTTTGTTAGAACTGTAGGGTAGTAAGATATCATTCAACTCCCTTAGGGTTCAGCTGGTAAAGAATCCACCTGCAATGTGGGAGACTTGGGTTCAATTCCTGGCTTGGGAAGATCCTCTGGAGAAGGAAAAGGCTACTTATTCCAGTATTCTGGCCTGGAGAATTCCATGGACTGTACAGTCCATGGGGTCACAAAGAGTCAGACACGACTGAGTGACTTTCACCTTAGATATACCATTCTGTAGCCACTGAGATAAAGATAAAACAGAAGGATTTTTCTTTTTCCAGAAAATGTTATAATCCACTATAAGTTTTAAGCATGTTATGAGCATTGTATTGTGTTTTGAGGATGCAACGGGCATCTTGCACAACCTCAGGGATGCTCTATTTGTTCTTTGATATGTGGGGCCTCTTCATTACTCAGGACCTATATTCTGATTGGAAATCCTTGGTAAAATGGTTAGTGAAAAACAACCAAGAATAAAATGAACGCATTAGGTCAGCCTATTTACTTTCAGATTTAATATTTTAAGTGGTTTCTTCTTATTTTCATCCAACATGGAAATCATAAAAAAGATTTGCGGAAAGCATTAAGCAATCCCCTAAAAATAATTTGAAAACTTCTTGATGTCAACCTGTTAGTTAACTCTTTCCTCACATTATTCATTGACACACACACAAAAAATCATCTAAAGCTAGATCATTCTGGGGCCTGTTAGTACATGCAGAAAAAAATTGTAGAAGCATGTTTATATTTGTTTACCTCAAAAACAGAATCTGAACCACAGCCATAGGTGGAACATGGCCCAAGCACTCCCATCATATCTTCTTTCTTCTCATTTTGGAGGCTGTACACCGCCCTGCACAGGTTCCAGTGTTCGGCCACAAAGCCAATGGTGACGCCAGGAGGACACTGCACCTCCAGCTGCCAAATGAAGCAGGGGCAGAGGTGGGTGAAGACGCCATATTTATACACACACACACACTAGATGAGTTCTTAATTCTTTTCAGAACTAGGGAAGCTGTCATCGGTATACAGTCTTCCATTTTCCCTGGGCTATTTCTTGGGGTAGTATGTCAGAGAACAGCCTGGAAAGATGAGGCCATGTTCCCTTCAGAACAAAACTACTGCTAGGAATAAAACGGCCAGTCCTCTAGGCTCTGTGTCCCTCAGCCGTATATGGACCATCTACTTGGGACCCTGAGGCATCGCTGTAGAATGTGGGATGGAGGGAACCGACGCACATGTGCTGGAGCTCATGCTGCTTGGTGACGGTGGTTTGGTTGCTAAGTCCTATCCGACTCTTTGCAACCCTATGCACTGTAGCCTGCCAGCCTCCTCTGTCCGTGGGATTTTCCAGACAAAATACTGGATTGGGTTGCTGTTTCCTACTCCCGGGGATCTTCTCAATCCAGGGATCAAACCTGCCTTTCCTGCATTGGCAGGCAGATTCTTTACCATCTGAGGCACCAGAGAAGCCCCTCATGCTGCTTACTGGGCTGTAATTAAGTTCTTTGTCCCTGACCTAGGGGTCTCATGTCTTGTGGCACAAGCCACAGAAAAGTAACATGCTAGCTTCTTAGACTGACATCTCAGACATGACAATTATAATAGAAAACTTACGGGAAAGAGGCATTCTGAAAATTAAATGCTGTGAAGACAACAGAATGTGCATACAAGTATAGGATGAGGTGGAGATTCATCTCAAATATGACAGTTGTCACAAAGACAATAGTGACAAAGGAGTAAGCTATCTGACAATTGCTAATACTCACTGAGCACTACACTATTTGCCAGGCACTGTGCTAACATAGGACTTCCCCATGGCTCAGCGGTAAAGACTCTACCCGCAATGCATGAGCTGCAGAAGACACAGGTTCAATCTCTGGATCAAGAATATCCCCTGGAGGACAGCATGGTAACCCACTCCAGTATTCTTGCCTAGAGAATCCCATGGACAGAGGAGCCTGGCAGGCTACAGTCCATGGGGTTGCAAAGAGTCGGACACAACTGAAGTGACTAAGTCCACACGTACGCGGTAACACAGTTGACATTTATTTACTACATGATCCTCAAAATAATCATCCTGTGAGATAGTACTATTAATATATCCATTTTCTAGGTGAATAAGTTAAGGCACAGAAAGGGCTATAAGTTAGTTCTATTGCAAAGGCTGGTACTTAACATATAATTAAAATCTCAATAAATCTAAGGGATATTTTCTGCCCGGTTCATGTATTAAGAACACTGAGGCTCAAACAGGCTAAATCAGGGGTCCCCAATCCCCAGGCCATGGACCGGTACCAGTCTGTGGCCTGTTAGGAACTGGGCCATATGGCAGGAAGTGAGTGGCAGGCCTATCTGTATTGACAGCTGCTTGCTTCCCATCAGTTGCATTACTGCCTGAGCTCCGCCTCCTGTCAGATCAGTGGTGGCATCAGATTCTCACAGAAGCGTGAACCCTACTGTGAACTGCACACGCTAGGGATCTAAGGTTGTGAACGTCTCATGAGAATTGTCTCCATATCATCCCCCTGTCCCAGGCCACGGAAAAATTTTCTTGCATGAAACTGGTCCCTGGTGCCAAAATGTTTGGGGACCACTGGGTTAAGTAAATTGCCCAGTTTTAAGTCAGTGGCATATATGAATTCAAATTCCCTTGGATTGCTCTCTAAAACTGCTTTTCTTTTCCTTGTAGTAAACAATTTTCCTAGGGTAGCATGGACTATAGAAGAACAACCAAAGTGTAACTTGACACATTTGCTTTCTAGTTTCACCATCTACCAAATGAAACACCATCTTCCAAAAAAATTTTTGTTGTAACACCACCAAAAATATTATTCTTTTTTTGAGTCACCCTTTCTTTATTTGTACAAGGTATAGCTATAAAGGGTAGAGTAAAAGTGTCTGATGTTCCTTCATATTCAAAAAGTGTGTCTATATTTAGTGTGACCTTATTTGGGGATATATAGGAACATTTAGATAAATGTGTTGTAGGTAATGGTCTTTCTGCCTGCCAACACAGGAATGAGATGTAAGAGAGGAGGGTTCGAGCCTTGGGTTTAAAAGTTCCCCTGGAGAAGGGCATGGCAACCTGCTCCAGTACTACAGCCTGGAGAATCCCATGGATAGAGGAGCCTGCCAGGCTATAGTCCTTGGAACTGCTAATTTCTAATTCAATAGATACAACTGATAGAATTTTGAACACTGACTGCATGCCTGCTAAGTCACTTCAGTCATAAATAACCTTAATTTGCACTTGATCCCTCTAATTAGCACCCAAAGACATGAACCCACTAGAAAACTGCCTTGGTGATTCTCCATAAGTAGGATTATTTGGCATTTGGCTTCCTTCCTCCCCACTAGCTTCCATTCTGCCTGTGCCATGAAAGTCCCCTCCTGCGTGGCTCTGAAAGGAGAACAACTGTGCGGGGAAGAGTTGGACTGGGAAACAACAGTGGATGAGAGCTCTGCCTCGTCTGCCCTCTTACCTCCTGCCTGGCAGAGGGGCAACAGAAGCAGCAGCAGGTGCATTTGAAAGGTCTCTGCATCGTCATGACTTCTCGGCCCATGCAGTCCATGACCCGGAGCACGAAGGGCCTCAGTGTCCGGTAAGCATTCCTGGTGTAATCATCTGTGTCTTCAGCCACAAAGTAGACCATCTGGCCCATGTTGTTTTTAATATCGTATCTATTATTAGTTTCAAAACCTGTTATTACTAAAAATAAAATGAGAGAAATCTCTTATTTTAGAAGCAGTTAAAATGGGCCCCATGAAGTCCTTCTAAAGTATTTGACAGGGGCCTAAAACAAAACAGCTTTTTAAAAAATTTCTAATGAAAACTATGCAATGATTAGAATGCCAATAATATTCATCTGTCCTAAAAGTATATAAGTTATTGAAAATTTTTAAGAAGTTCAGTGTAGACTTTTCCACATAGAAGTAAACACTGAAAATGATATTCCTGGAGTATTTGAATTCAGAAAACTTTAATTATAAAACCATTTAAATGAAATTATCCACTGGACCATAAATCAATGAATCAGCTCATGAAATATGCTGAGATGATAGGGTCATCACTAGCTGTAAATAAGAAAACCAACCAAGAAAAGTTAAAGGCTCCATGTAGTGGTCAAGTGAATGAAATGAATGTATGTATCTGGTACAGTGAGGGTCAGGAAATTTGGGAGAACAGGCATTGCGTTTACCTTGATTTCTTCTTATTTCCATAGCATGGACTTAGAACTCAGCAGACTGAGACTATTTCCAGCTCCTCCACTGATTAGCTGACTAGGGTGCCCTTGGCTAACTCAACTAATCTCTTGGCTTCTTCTTTCCTTGTCCATGAAAAGTGAATATGGAGGAGTTGAGATGGATAAAGGATAGGAGGTTCGACCAAATAAAAGGTAAGTCCTTTTGAAGTCTGATGTGTAAATAGACAAAATTACATTAAGTCCCTTTGCTACTTTCTTGAAGATAGGGCAATAGAAAATAGTCTTTTCTCTTTGAAACACTAAAAATGATCAATATAAATAAGGAACTAGATGTTGGATAATGTAAATTTTCACATGATTCAAATATTACTGGACACTACAAAATTATACATACTTTCCAGGGGTTCAAAATGCTGAAGAACGTGTATGTTGTCCAACTGTTGGGATAGAACAAAGCAATTAATTAGGAGAGAGAGAAATAACAGAAATAAATTAAACCAGTATTTAAAAAAACTATGAGACAGAGGCTAAAACATATCAATGGATACAAAACCATCTTTTTGAAACTGAATGGAATCAAAAACATATGAAGTGAAATTAGCCTATCAGCACCTGATCAGGTGGTTATTAACAGAGCTTTCCATAAAGAACACTTTCCTTCAGTTCCACCAAAAAGTAGTGAAACATTTGTTTAAAATATTATAAAACCATTTTCTTGCTCTAATAGCAGAATCTAGAATAAGCTGTGTTGACATCAATTGCTCCTAGCATCCATCATGTCACCTACAGACTAGAGGTGTCAGAATGTTCAGGACAGTTTAACACAGACCAGCAACAGAGAAGCCAATTTTCTCACTGGCTTAGAGAGTGTGGAGTAGGCAGGGTGGATCTTCCACAGGAACGTCCAGTCTTCATTGGTACCTCTGAAAGAGATTAATACACCAACTTCCATTCACTTGAGCTGCTGCTTCCCTAGTGCATACTTTAACAGCAGAGGACCCAAAGAGCTGGAAGTATGTGATTAGGAATAGGGCAAAGGAGAGGAAATATTTAGGGATTTGATTCCTTGAAAATGGAGGTTGGTAATACCATTAGATCAACTTCTTCCTTAACTTAGTGGTCGCTGTAAAGATAAACAGTTTGACTGGCCCATCATCTGTTATACTTGAGAACATTCTAGCAGAAAAGAAATCCCCTTAAAGATAGACTAATCATATCTCTGTAATTTTAGATAACTTAGATAATTCTGTTGCTGCTCAGTCACTAAGTTGTGTCCAACTCTGTGACCCAATGGACTGAAGCATGGTAGGCTTCCCTGTCCTTCACTATCTCCCAGAGTTTGCTCAAACTCATGTCCATTGAATCAGTGATGCCATCCAACCATCTCATCCCCTGTCACCCCCACTTAGATCATCAGATCATTCCTAATCCTTGAGTCCAGAACATTGCCTGAAATGCCATATTTCACCAACTACTTGTTGAATTAATGAACACCACATTAATGTGGTAATAGGCAAAATTTAAAATAATGTAAATGGACATGAAAGTCTTGTGGCATGATCAGGTAAAGGAGGGTATAGAGAGGATACAATCTTCGTTGATTAAAAAAATTTTCTTTATAAAAACTCAATCAGGGTAGAGTCTAAACATGTCGTATAAAATTATCAACGGTGGCCACTCAGGGTTGCTTTACAATCCCTTTGAAAAAAATCTAGGGGCTTTCTAATATCTATAACTAAAAAGTAAAAGTATTCACTGCTTGGTAAGAGTTTCCACTGCTGAATAAAATATGCTAAAGAAGTGATGCCTGTTAATGTGAATAGAATTTATTGAATAAGACGCTATAGTTTTAAGAAGCAGTACTCACCAAGTGTGCAGTCATTGGCCAACCCAGTGTCTAAAAATAATGTAAGCCTGATACCCTAGATGTTGAAGTATCAGGATAGTCCTGATAATGATTCATGTAATCAGCACATGAGATAGCAAAAACTAGGACAGGGAGTTCCCTGGAGGTCCAGTGGTTGAGACTCCCAGTTTCCACTGCAGGGGGCATGGGTTCAGTCCCTAGTCAGGAAACTAAGATCCCACATGCCTTCAAGTGGCGCAAAAAAAAAAAAAAGAGAGAGAGAGAGAGAGAAAGAAAACTAGATAAAAGAAAATGTCTGGGTGCTTGGCTCTATGACTCCCATGCATATACATAAGGTGTTTCAAGTAATAACATCTGTACAGGTTATCATCCACTGGGTGAGTCCTTGTGCCAGAAATATCAGGCATATTATAAACTTTATCTCATTAAAAATTCTCCTAACAACCCAATTGGGTAGGTATCATTAGTACTATTTTATAGATGATGAAATTCAGGCACCAAGAGGTTAAAAAAGTTACTCAAGCTAGAATGAGGAGGGCACAGAGCTAGAAAAAACAGACAGGTTTGTCTGGCTGTAAACCTGTTTTGTTTCTTTCCAATTTTTTTAAACTAAAAATACTCCTAAAAGGGAAAACAGTATTCATAAAATATGTTCATTTAACTTCATTCAAAGTAATAGAAGAAATTAAGAAAAAGTTTTTAATATTTGAATGAACAATATTAAACCTATACACTTTTAAAAAGAAATGACATCAGATATTGGCTTTCTAAGGAAATTTTATGTTTTTAGAAAATATGAAAGTTTACAAAAAAATTAACTTTTTAAACTTGATTAAATTATAAGCATTTCATAAGCTTCCAAAATAATATAGGGGTTATTCTAGCACTTTACCTGAAGGCTCTGTATTTTGTCAATATTTTGTCAAACAATAATAAAGTTTTTGGTTTATGTAAAATCCAAATTTTCCTGATCTAATGGTTTTACTTTCAAGATCGACACTATAACTCTGTAACAATGGTTTTCATTGCACAGGATTAACAGTCAGTATATAAAATCAAAAAGAGAAATGTGTCAATGCCAAGGAACATTGGGTTGACTATGTAGGGAGACAAGTATTGAACAGGCAAGTCTCTTGCTTTTAAGGCATTTAAACACTTGCTTTTTCTAAAGGTGAACCTAATTTACTAGTTTCTAAGGTATTTACAATACTAGGTTTACCTTATTTTCTTTAAGCAACATTTCTGTTTCTGACATGAGTTTTTAAACACCACTCAGTACACAAACATGTTGGCATACGGCCTCAGTTTCTTAAATAGTTGTCCTGATCCTAAAATGTCCATATAAATGAAAATTAGGGAGTCTCTACGTGTGAAAAGGGATCCTCTGGAACTTGGGCTGAAACACTATCCTTATTACTGTTGTTGTTGTTTAGTTGCTAAGTTGTGTCTGACTCCCTGAGACCCCATGGGCTGCAGTATGCCAAACTCCCCTGTCCGCCATTGTCTCCCAGAGTTTGCTCAAATTCATGTCCGTTGAGTTGGTGATGCTATATAACCATCTCATCTTCTGCCATCCCCTTCTCCTTTTGCCTTCATCTTTCCCAGCATATGGACAATATTCCTGGATGGCGTCTATTTTTATTTATGTTGTATGTTTTGAGAGGCAGCAGGACTGGCTGATGAAAACTCTGGGCAGTGAGAAAAAGCAAAGGTCTAAGGCACTGAGTGATTCACTCACTGTCCTCTGTTCTTCGTCACATTGCTTTTCTTGTTGTTCACCCTTTACTTCTATACAAATGACAACCTAATTAACATCTTCACAGACTTTCTACTATCCCTATTCCTATTTTTTAAACTGTGTTCAACAGGACGCTGTGAATGTCTTAAACCTCAGCATACACCCTTCAGGAAAGTCATATTCGTACCACCAAAAAAAACCCCTATCTTCTTTTTTCCCCATTCCCATTCCTGAAATTATCATCACCATTCCTATAGTCACACAAATTAAACATCTGTCATCACTGACGCATTACCTTCATGTACTCTATCCAGTCTCTTCTTCCTGAATCCCCAGTCATACTTTGTAAGAAAATAATTTGGATCTGTGTGGAGTACCTGGGCTAGGCATTCCAGACCTGGAGGACAGTGTGGTATGGGAGTCGGCACTGGCATCCATACTACTGGAGCAGGAAGCTGTGGTGCAGGATATTTTCCAGGCTGGTACTGGATGGGGCAGATACTTCTACTCTGCATGTACAAGGGGAAGGTACTGGGCTGATGTGGACTGTAGCATCCCATAGGCAAGCCTCCTGGGTAGCCTGCAGGTGGAGGGATAGCCAGTCCAGGGGGCCCTGCATTCAAAAATAAATGGAAGAATTATACATTATGAACGCTACAATACATGGTGGTGTCAGTATGACTTTTTACATGGAAATGATATGGATCACATAACCTCCACTTAAAAATAACAAAGTGTTCCATTTTATGACTATATAGAATGTACCGAAATGCACTAAGGGGATTTATACCTTAACTCATTTAATCCTCTTAAATCTTATGAAGTAATTATTCCCATTTCAGAGGCATAGAAGTAAGGTTGAAATATCCAGTTAACATGTTAGCCTTTATGCATTAGTTTCCTTCTTTGGAGATGATAATATTTCTACTTCACTGGGTTGTAGAAAGATTAGTGCAAGGCCTAACATATAATTAGAATGGTAAATTTTTTGCTACTATGTTTATTGCTACTATTGCTTAAGGTCTTCTCTGGTGGCTCAGATGGTAAAGAATATGCCTGCAATGGGGATCGAAACCTGGGTTCGAACCCTGGGTTGGGAAGATTCCCCTGGAGGAGGGCATGGCAGTCCACTACAGTATTCTTGCCTGGAGAATCCCCATGGACAGAGGAGCCTGGCAGGCTGCAGTCCGTAGGGTCGCAAAGAGTCACACAACTGAGCAACTAAGCACACATCCACATTGTTTAAGGTCAGAAAGATAGTGAGGTCTACTTAACTTCAAAGGGGTTCTTTTAAAGATGACTATCTAACTCCAGAATAGTTTCATCATCCCCTAAATAATCCTATACCAATTACCAATCATTCCCCACCTTTCTCCCATGCCCTGGAAACTACTGTCTCCACAGATTTGTCTAAACTGGACATTTCATAAAAATAAAATCACGTATCACATAGCCTTCATACCTGGCTCCTTTTAGTGGCATATTTTTAAGGTTTATCAGTGTTGTAGCATGTTTAGTACTTCATTAATAAAAATTAGTGAAATAACAATACTCATGTCAGATAAAATATATTTTAAGATGAAAACTATTACTAGAGGTAAAGGATATTTTATAATAACAGAAGTGACACTCTGTCAAGAAGACGTAACAATTATATATACCTAAAAACAGAGCTTCAAAATATATCATGCAAAACTGACAAATATAAAGTGAAATAGGCAATTCAACAAACAATAGTTAGAGATTACAATACCTCATTCTCAATAATGGGTAGAATACATCAGCAGAAGATCAAAACGGAAACAAAAGTGTGAACAACACTACAAATGAAACTAGACATAACAGAATGCATAGAACACTTTACCCAACAAAAAACTTTATAACATTCTTCTCAAATGCACACAGAACCTTCTCAAAGACAAACCTATAGGCTGGGCCATAAAACAAGTCTGAATAAATTTAAGACATCTGAAACACACAAAAAAATATATTCTATCACAATGGAGTAAAGCCAGATATCAATAACAACAGAGGAAATTTGAAAATCACAAATATGAGGAAATAATCTACTCCTAAATTATCAAAGGGATAAAAAATCATGAGGGAAATTAGAAAATACTTTGAGAATAACAAAACAAAAACATCATATACCAAAGCTTATGAGATATAGCTGAAACAGTGCTCAGAGGGCAATTTATAGCTGTAAACACCTACATTAAAAAAAGAAATATCTTAACCACTTCTCCAGTGGTTAAGAACAATGCAGGAGAAATGGGCTTGTTTCCTGCTCCAGGAAGATTCCACATGCCTTGGAGTGACTAAGCTCATGGGCCACAGTCATTAAACCCTGTGCGCCCTAAGGCCTGTGCTCTGCGTTAAAAGAAAGCCACCGCAATGAGATGCCCACACACCACAAAAAAGAGTAGCCCCATTTTGCTGCAACTAGAGAAAGCCCATGGGGAGCAACAAAGACCCTTGCAGCCAAAACGAAAGAAAGAAAGAAATATCTCAAACCAGTAACCCAACTTTCCACCTTAGAAATAAACCAAACTCAAAGCCATCAGGAGGAAATGATAAAGATTGAAATAGAAGAGAGTAAAATGAAAAAAATAAAAATAGACAAAATCAACAAAAGCAAAAGAAGGTTCTTTTAAAAGATCAACAAATTGAGAAACCTTAAGCCACATTGACCAAGGGAAAAAAATAGACTTCAGTTATCAAAATCAGGAATGAAAATGGGGCCAATACTAAAGCCTTACAGAAACTAAAATATACCATAAGGAAATATGACCTTATGTATGCAAAAGCAGAATACTGCCCATGATTTCTGCACACAGCACAGCCAAGGGAGTGGGCAGACCACCTAAGCTATGCTTCCTGTCCAACCCACTGATTCACCCCTTCCCTCACTCCATTTAAGGAACTAGCTCACCTACTTGGCACCTGTTACTTGTTCTCACTCCCTCCTGCTGTAGCATGAGCCTCAGTAAGCCCTGTTTGAATTGCTCATCTGGCGTCTTATCAATTTCTATTAATTAAATAGTCCGAGGACCTAGGTCTATAACATTCACGTAGGTAGATGCATAGTGGATGAAGGGATTAAAGAGGAGGGGCAAGGAACTGAGGCAGAGGAGATACCCTATTAGGTAACTGCTGACAAATGAGACCCAGACAGCACCTTCATGGCTGGCAAAGGTTTTGGACAGAATAGGCACAAAATGAGCAGCTGCAGAGGGAAAGCTCAGTACCACATGGATAAAGGCCATGTGTAAAGATTTAGCAAACAAAGCAGAAAGGAAGGTGGGGAGGGAGGGATGATGATGAAAGACCTCTACTCTGTGCAAAGGACTTTATGCTGATAACATGCAAACTGGAGTGGCCAGTTTTACATTTAGAGCCTTTATGAATCAGAAGGTTGGATGAGGCAGGAGGTGCCTGAAGGAGTCTAGATGGGAGGTAAGGAAATTTAATTATGATGAAAGGAGTAGAAAGTGGAAAAACAATGATCGACATTTAAGAGACATGTTGTCTTGGTAACATGATATGAGGAAAGGGTCTCAAGTTTCTGACTGCAGGAGTCCAGTGTGGAGAAAGAATAGAGGGTATGTGTTCAGGAACAAGATGCCAAAGATGTATTGAGGATCACTGAGTTTGAGATCCCAGGTCACTAAGGGCAAGTGGTCTACAGGCAGGTGGAAATTTAAGTTTAGAGCAGGGAAGACTGATTTGGGTGGGAGCTGAAGGATTCCGAGGGCTTCCCTGGTGGCTCAGTGGTAAAGAATCCGCCAGCAATGCAGGAGACAGGGGTTCAGTCCCTGGGCTGGGAAGATTCCCTGAAAAAGGATATGGCAACCCATTCCAGCATTCTTGGATAGGAAATCCCATGGACAGAGGAGCCTGGTAGGTTACAGAGTTACAAGAGTCAGACACAACTTAGCAACTAAACAACAAAGGGATCCATAAGTGGTTAAGAGCAAATGAAACCACAAGATATTCCCAAGATTACTAAAGAGAGTGTAAAAAGACAGGTAAACGGAAGAGATGAGAGAGGGGACAGGCCAGTGCAACTGGGGGCTGGCCAGGGAATCAGACCAAGGGCCTCCAGGAATACCAGTTTTTAAGTATAGTTTATACAGAGCTCTTGATAGAGACAGACTCAGGAGAGACTAAAGGAAAATAATGGCAACTAGAAACAATGTCAAATTAGAGCTAAGTGAGAAAAAAGAGCTAATGTCTTTAGAAACAAATGGAGAAAATTCAATTTGTTGTAAAGAACATATCGGGTTGGCCAAAAAGTTCATTTAGTTAGGGAATATACCGTTCAATAAAATTTTTGATTAAAATAAAAAATATGCCTCTTATTTGTACTTAAAGCTGAACGAATTTTTTGGCCAATGAAATATTTTTAATTTTTTTAAGAACTGTGTTCAAGAGTACCCAAACTGGACTAGATATTGGATATCTCTCTCCTCTTTAGAACTATTAAAAAACAATGTCATACAAACTATCTCAAAAATACTAACTGTTATATCATTTTAATGAGTTGATGATTAATTATTGTGGTATTAGCCATATAACCTTAGGATAAAAGTATCTCATGGATCAAAATCTGAAGATCAATAAATTAGCAAGAAAATTACAAGTTAGATTATGGTGCTATTCAGTATAGAAACTATATATTTTTTAAATTATATAAAAATGCATATAATCAAATGATTTTTGTTATAAGAATGCATTATTCTGAGATGTTAAGAGAAGAGCATAATATGTGTGGGAAATGATATATGTTTTATACTTCCTTTTAAGCTTTAAAACTGCTCTTAAAAGTTCTGATTGTTCTGCAAGGAAACACAACACAATAAAACAAGTTTAACTTTGTATAACTGTTACGGAGCATTGTCCTACCACCAATAGTGCGAGAAATACTGCTTTATGGAATTTGTATTTTCTTAGTCATTTTGACTATTACTATCTTTTTTCACTTTAAAAATACATGTCATTTTCTCTTTCAATAGACTATATACATAACAAAGGCTTCTTTATTAAATATTCTTTTAAATATATTTGGGTCAAAATTATTTTCAGTGGGAATAAATATCCAGTAATATAATGCAAGTGGAATATATAATTGAACCTTAAGAAATTCATTAACGCTAAGTATTTCAAGTTCCTTAATGCGAATTAAGGGGACACAATTTGCATCAGTATAAGTAAGTATATCGTTTAGCCACTAGATGGTGATCACAGTAAATTTTTGTTGCCGATTTTCATAACTGAAAATTTCAGTCGTATGCTCTTCATCATATTTTTCAACTTACCTACTCGTTTAATTTGAAGGCTGTATCCTGCTATCTTGCTAATATTTTGATACAGAAGGGAACAGATAGACACTTTCCCAGATGAACAGAAGAGGATTTACAGCCAACACTTACTTCTTAGAAATGGTATAGTTTCTGTTCTAGCATAACTTAGGTACTTGGATATAGAGCGACTGGTGGATATAAGATAGATTATGTAGATAATTTGATAGCCACTGAAGTAAAATATAGAGTAAGGGTCAGATACAGTGAAATTATGACCCAGGGTTGTCAAAAATTTGGATTTAGCAGGCATTAAGCAGTAATGAGGGGTTATACAGGGGCTGTATGCACAGATTCACATAACACACATACACATGAGGGAAAGAGGAAAAGGAAGCCCTAACTTCAGAAAGCACTGCAGAGACAAAGGCTACCTGAGTTCCATGGATCGAGAGAACACCCTTGCCAGTATCCTGTGGATACTGGGGTTTCTTTGGCTCTTCCACAGCCTAACTCACTGTTTCTATCTCAAAACACATGCTTAAATATATATTTAAAGAAACAGCACTACACTTTATCATTTTCTAAATCATTAAAATGTATTTGAATATAATCCTGATTAAAACTATTTCCTCAGTCAAAAGACTATTTAATTTTTAAAAATTTACATACTGCCCACATAATTATGAGCATCCATTTTCCTGAGGCCCTGAATACAGTATGAGTTTTCAAACTACAAAAATATTTGCAGAACAACAAGCTCCTTAATCAGAACTTGAAGCCATTTGCCTCAACCATTCTGCACTTCTGGCGTTTGTCCCAAGAATGCCTCAGACCAGACCATCGTGACCACGAGCTTTGGGACATAGTGTTCTTTCTGCAAGGTACAGCCCCTTCCCCCTTTCCTTTGATTGAGAAATTCCTCATTGTGCCAGTAAAACTTGATTTCCTCAGTGCTTCCTTCCAATCCCCCATAGAGGTAGTTACTGCCTTCCTGCACTTACAACATTCTCTTCATTCTTAAGCAAAAAGAATGTCATCAATGTTTGTACAACTTCCTTTCTTAGTTGCCTGTAAATCCTATGAAGACAGGAATATGATTCTAATTAACATCTAGTAAACTACTTGGCCCCCTATAGGCATTAAATATTTATTTATTGAATCATTCAATTAATTAATTCATTCATTTTAAAAGCAATCTTAACTATGAGGATGGTTTTCTGCAGAGGGGAAAGATTCCAAATATTTAACCTACCTGGCACAAAACTGGAACTGTACTCAGGAGGGGCACCAGGCCTTGGATCAGGTGATTTTATTTGATTCTCTGTTTCATCTGCAGGTTTCTTAGGGGCTGTGGGGACTATATCTTAGGGGTGAGAAAAGTGGTAAATGATTTATAATGGGAATGATAATATGATTACAGAATATATTCATTTTTTCTGTTGGTATGCATCAATGAATATCACCAATATTAAATACACTCATTTCTTATAAAAAGCAACTCAGTATGCATATTAGATATCAACCTATCAATATATTTTTAATTATTACCTCTCTTTGCAGACTTACTTTCCCACCTGCATTTTTCCTTAATCTAATTTTGCCCCACTTACAATCAGAGATTTTTTCATTACCTATATGTCACTCTAAATCTCTTTTAATTCCTTCCTGTCAAAGATAAATAAGAATGTTCATATATATAAATGAATAAGTAAATTTATATATGTATATATATTCTTCAAATATTAAACATGAATAAGTAACTTCAAAAGGAAATAGTCTCCAATTTTTTACGGAAGGGAATCACACAATTCACAATTGAAAATACAGCATATTAAAATGTATTCACAAAAACTTACCCGACATTTTGAAGAATTCCAATTAAACCTGAAAAAAAAAACAATGTTTACCTTATATATTTATATAGTTATTATTATTAATTAGTGATATATATAAGCAGTTCTGTTATTCTTTTAGTCTCTGGTTATCCTTCATTCATTCCTTCATTAATTCAACAACTATTTCCCTAGCACCTATTTTCTATGTGGTGTTGAAAATATAGCAGTAAACCAGATGGGCACTCTGCTAGAAATTATATTCCAGTGGGGTGGAACACATCAACAAATATTTAAGATTAAATTTAGATAATACAGTTATGAAGAAAACAAAGTTAAAGTAAGAAAAACATGGATGGGGAGCTCCTGGAGGGTCAGGGAAAGCCTCTCTCAGGAGGTGACCTTTCAGCTAGCTGAACCATGGGGAAGAGTTCCAGAAAGACAAGTTGAATGAGAAGGCTCTGAGATAACAGTAAGCTTGTGATACTCAGGGGAGAGAAAGAGTTCAGGTGTGACAGGGACACAGGGAAAGAAGAGAACCAAGGTCAGAGGTGGAGATAGAGGTCTGATCATACTTAAAACTCATGGTAAAATGTTTGGAATCTGTTGTAATTGCAATGGGGGAGTCTTCGGGAGACTTTAATCAGTGGAGTGATCAGATCGATTTAAATTTTATCTTGAGGGTGCAGGAGTGGAAGCAGTGGGGGAGGGATGGCAGCAGTAATCCACTGAGAACTGATGCTGGTTTAGACTGGAAGTGACAGGGAGAGGGTCAGATGTGGTCAGATGCATAAAAAGATTTGGGAGCAGAACCTACAGGAGTTGCGATGGACTCAGTAAAGAGAGGAGTCAAGGATGAGTCTCATTTTATTAACCCAGGGTATCTAAGTTTATAGTGGCCAGTAACTGAACTAGAGAGGAAGATGGTGGGAAAATATTGGGAACTGAGGAAAGTAGGAATCAAAAGTTTAAATCAAGACATGCTATGTTTAAGCTGAGACTAAAAGAAGACATGTTAAACATTTAAATAACAAATAGGTGTAGGTAAACATTACGAGAATAATTCAGAGAAGTAAAAATGTTGAGATGATATTTGAAACAAGAGGTGGGTTAAGAGAGAGATTCCATTAATTAAATCAACGGGAAAAGATTATCATTAGAGAAAGGAACTTCAATATTTCAGGTTTCTTAGTTCTGTGTGATGACAAAGAGAGAACATCATCAAAAGCTACAATATACTGAATGCTTTTCAAATGTCAGGAAAAGGCAGAGGACTTTTCATGTATTATATCCAATTTGCACAGCAAAGGAAACTATAAACAAAATGAAAGGACAACCCACAGAATGGGAGAAAATATTTGCAACAATCAATAAGAGGTTAATCTTCAAATTTTACAAATTGCTTGTGCAGCTCAATATTGAAAAAACAAACAACTAAGACAAAACTTGGGCAGAAGATATAAACAAATATTTCTCCAAAGAAGACATACAGATGGCCAACAGGTACATGAAAAGATGCTCAACATGGCTAAATATTATAGAAATGTAAATCAAAACTACAATGAGGTCTCACCTCACACCAGTCAGAAAGGCCATCATCAAAAAATTTACAAACAATAAATGCTGAAGTGGATGTGTAGAAAAGGGAGCCGTCCAACACTGTTGGTGGAAAAGTAAATAGGTGCAGCCACTATAGAGAACAGTCTGGAGGTTCCTTAAAAAACTAAAAATAGGGCTACTATATGATCCAGCAATCCTACTCCTAAGCATATAGCTGGAGAAAAACATGCTTCAAAAAGATACATGCACCCCAATGTTAACTGTAGCACTGTTTACAATAGCCAAGACATGGAAGAAGCTTAAATGTCCATCAGCAGAGGAATGGATAAAGAAGATGTGGTGTATATATACACACAATAGAGTATTAGTCATTCATTAAAAAGAATGAAATAATGCCCTTTGCAGTAACATGTATGGATCTGGAGATTATCATACTAAATGAAGTAAGTCAGGCAGAGAAAGACAAATATCATATGATATCACTTTTATGTGGACTCTAAAAATATAACAACCATGTACAAAACAGAAACAGAGTCACAGAGTTAGACAACAAACTTAAGGTAACCAGAGTGGAAAGGCTGGGGGAGGAACAGACTGGGCATTTGGGATTGACATGTACACACTGCTATATTCAAAATAGCTAATCAACAAAGACCTACTGTTGGGTAGGCACAGAGAACTGTTTTTTCTGTAGTATCATAAATGAGAAAAGAATTTGAAAAAGAATAGATACAGGTACCTGTATAACTAAATCACTCTGTTCTACATCTGAAACTAACACAACATTGTTAATCAACTATACTCCAATATAAAAGAAAAGTTGAAAACAAAAAAAAAATAAATAAACGTGTAATAGTGGAAGAAACAAACTAAAACCATCTAATACATAAATGGAAAATGTTGCTAAACTTAAGTACTTTCCATGTTCTTTCCAATGAATCATCTTGCTTATCAGAGTACAGAATGTAGTCATTTGTGTTGTGCAAGTAGAGTAGAAAGTTACCGATACAGACTAGATATGTCAAAGAAGCACTGGAACACTATATGAGTGAGTGGTCAATATGGATACTGAGTTGATCCAGTGAAAGTCACCACTGCATAAGCCAGTATGTAGATTCTAGGCTCTTGCCAAGCCTGGGCCACTAGTCTTGGCCCAGTTCCTCTCCTTCTCTGGAGCTGGAGTTTATTGTGTCTTAAAAGTAAAAGTGAAAGTGTTAATCATTCACTAGTGTCTGTCTCTTGGCGACCTCATGGACTGTAGTCAGCCAGGCTCTCTGTCCATGGAATTCTCTAGGCAAGAATACTACAGTAGGCAGCCATTCCCTTCCCCAGAGGATCTTCCCAACCCAGGGACTGAACCTGTGTCTCCTGCATCGCAGGTGGGTCCTTTACTGTCTGAGCCACTAGAGAAGCCATGAAATTAAAGATGCTTGCTCCTCAGAAGAAAAGCTATGACAAACCTAGACATAGTACTAAAAAGCAGACATCAGTTTGTCAACAAAGGTCTATCTAGTCAAAGCGATTATTTTTCCAGTAGTCACATACGAGAGGTGAACCATGTGAGAATCGAACCATAAAGAAGGCTGAGTGCCGAAGAATTGATGCTTTTGAAATGTGGCACTGGAGAAGAGTCTTGAGAGTCCCTTGGAGTGCAAGGAGAGATAAAACCAGTCAATCCTAAAGGAAATCAACCCTGAATATTCATTGGAAGGGCTGAAGCTGAAATTCCAATACTTTGGACACCTGATAAGGAGAGCCATCTCATTGGAAAAGACCCTGATGCTGGGAAAGACTGAGGGCTGGAGGAGAAGGGGGCAACAGAGGCTGAGATGGTTGGATGGTATCACCAACTCAATGGACGTGAATCTGAGCAAACTCCAAGATATAGTGAAGGACAGGGAAGCCTGGCATGCTGCAGTCCATGGGGTCACAAAGAGTTGGACATGAGTTAGCTACTGAACAACAAGAAAAGTAAAAACTGTTTCCTGGTATACACTGCAAATATAGACCCAAGTGCAGGTCAATCAAGAGTTCCAGGAATTGGTCCTATTCCTTTAATGATGGTAGTATCTGGTGTTTAGGAAAATGGCCATACCTTTAAAGAACCTTAAATTCTGGACATTCCTAAGATTGTACCCTCAAGTGACTGCACACGTACACACAGGTATACATGACAATGTTCTTGACATGCTGCATATCAAAAGATACTGAAAACATTTCCTATTTCCATCAATTGTACACTGGATAAATAAAATCTGGTGTTTTCATAAAGTATAACAGTATACTGTAGAGAAAACAAAGTTCAGTTAAACTCATCATGCGTGTGTGCACACTCAGCCACTAAGTCACGTCCAACTGTTTTCAATGCCTTTAACTGTAGCCCACAAGGCTCCTCTGTCTGTGAGATTTTTCCAGGCAGAAATACTGGAGTGGATTGCCATTTCCTAATCCAGGGGATTTTCCTGACCTAGGGATCTAACCTGCATCTCCTGCATTGACAGGTGGATTCTTTACAACTGAGCCAACTGGGAAGCCCCACCATACCCATCAATAGTGATGTATCTCAAAATTACAACACAAAAAAAACAAAATAAGTCATAGGAGAACACATATGAATCCATTTAAGAATATTCAAAAGCATGAAAATGAAACCAAAACTTTTTTCTGATACATGTATGGGAGAAAACTTAAGAAAAGTCAGGGAATTATTAACACAAAATTCAGGAAAATGGTTACATATGGAGGAGAAGTCATGTGGGACAAGTGTTCAGCTCTGATCCTCAAGGGGCCTGAACTTCCTGCTAATGTTCTAGTTCTAATGGGGTGGTATGAACAGGGGTGATGGGTTATAACTAGTTTTTAAAGAGTATATGTGTGTTTAAATTTGCATATTTGTATGTATGACATTGTTCACAATAAAAAGTACTTCTTTTTTATTGTGATGAACCATGTGACAGGTATATGATGAGTGTAAGTTTCTAACTAAACATGCGTTGTTCCTTTCTATATTAAGCCTAGGGATTGCTGTCAAAAATATGTGACAGAAAGTAATTAGAACAGATTATTGAGTGCCTTACTGAAAAGGAGCTAAATTATCTAGTTATCTATCCAGCTGCCTATTCATCCATCCATCTGTCCATCTGTCTGTCTATAGTGGCAAACAGTACATAGCATAGTACAAAACGGCAAATGTTAACAACTGCTGAAGCTAAGTAAAGATAGAAATTTGAATAATTTAATTGCAAAAAGAACTTAAAGGACGGAAATTCCCTGGTGGTCCAGTGGTTAGGACTCCATGCTTTCATGGCCAAGCATGTGGACAGGGAAGGAAGATCCCATAAGCTGAGCAGTGCAGCCAAAATAAATAAAATAAAAACATCTTTGTTAAAAAAAAAAACTTGAAGGAAAGAGTGTGCAATTCTGGACGCCAAAAGCAAGGTAGAATCTCTGGGGTCCCAGTCTGGAAATCTGTACTTTTAACACAAGGCAGGTGAAACTTTTGACCAGGCATGTTCGAGCTGTTACAGTGTAAAGAAAAATAACAGTCCTCAACCACACCAGGTAGAAATTAGCATTCAAATGTGATTTGAGTGATTAAAAAACAGCTTGAAAAAATAAACCAATTTTGAAAAAATTTTAAATATGTAAAAATGGTTTTTTAAAGTAATTGATATCAATTAATTTAAAGTATACCTACACATTGCCTCACAAGCTGCAGGTACTCATGGAATTTACCTCCTCTCTCCTTTGAGCCACTGGTTTCTTTTTTCACCACTCTAAATTCTCTCCCCTTTCATGTAAACTTTACAATATGGTTTTTATCCAGTGTTATATAAGGCAGGATAATGTCCAACTGATACAATCACGAATGTTGCTAACTTAATGGTCTCTTAAAATTCACTGAATTGTTTCAGATTTCTCACTCAGCAAGGCGAAAAAGTGCCAGAAGTTGAAGAAAAGCTGACTTCTGGCTTTCTATCAAATGGAAATCAGAAAACTGAGCTGTGTCTCCATAATAGGCTAGCATTACACGGTCCACAGATCTCTTAATTGTAGAGGCCTTGGTATTTTCAAGGCTGAGGTTACTTACAGGGAAATCGAAGCCAAGTGAAATGTAATTAAGAGGGAAAAGAGACACAGACATGGTAGGATGAGGTTGGGGAAGCTGGTTTGCGGCTGTGTAAGGCAGCCCTGATATCTTCAACGGCATCTCACAGCAAGGAGCATTTTCCTGAATACTGCTTGCTGTAACAAACACTGCAGCTATTTTATATGCTCACTCTGCAATTTCACCTTTGTAAACAGTGACACGCTAGCAAAGTTCAATAAAACCACAAGCCCTAGAGCCATACCAGGGATATTTGAAACTTCAATCACAAAACTGAAAAATGACCAGCAGTTCTTCACAGTTGAATATTTACCAGAATGGCTTCCCAGGTGGCACAGGGATAAAGAATCCACCTGCCAATGCAATATACAGTGGTTTGATCCCTGGGGCGGGAAGATCCCCTGGAAGAGGAAATGGCAACCCACTCCAGTATTCTTGCCTGAAGAATCTCAGGGAGAGAGGAGCCTGGCGGGATAATATTTATGGAGTTGCAGAGTAGGCCATGACTGAGCGACTAAACAACAATTTACTAGAATCTGCCCTAGTCTCTTGGCAAGAGAGACTCTGGGCACATGAGAATCTAGCAGTTCTTTGGGCACAAGGCTTGGGAACCTGCATATAAAATATAAAACCTTGGGCTCTGCCTGGCTCCAGCGCCTTCCACTGTGAGAAGAGAGAAAAGGAAGCAAGAGGTCCCTGTCTATACAATTTCTGAGTAGTCTTGAAATTTCTGTCCAGTTTCTAAGTAGCAGCAGGAAATACAGCCAGTTCTTGCAAAGTCTTAGTCCATTTATCACAATCCCTTTGTTGTTGTTTAGTCGTTAAGTTGTGTCTGACTCTTTGTGATCTCATGGACTGTAACCTGCCAGGCTCCTCTGTCCATGGGATTTCCCAGGCAAGAATACTGGAGTGGGTTGCCATTTCCTTCTCCAAGGGATCTTCCCTACCCAGGTATCGAACCTGCATCTCTTGCATAGGCAGGTGGGTTCTTTACCACTAAGTCACCTAGGAAGCCATCACAGTCCCCTATGTGGGTTTAATATATAACCTTTAGGAGGTGATATCCTTTGCACACAAGATAGGATACTTGGAGGAGGGTAGAAGCCTGGGTAGCTGGTATTGTGTATACCAGCGCACTTCACACAGTATGGATAGTGGTTCAGACAGACCAATCCTAGACAGACAGACAGCTCTGTGACCTTGAGTGACCTTCCTCAGTCCTCCTGTGTGTCATGGACATGATGACAGTCGGATCCACCTTACAAACTTGTGAAGACTAACCAAAGTTACATTCAGATAGCATTTAACACAGTGCCTGGCACAGAGCAAATCGTGGACAAGTATGCACTTCACTAGGTAAAATTAATTAACTGGTAAAAAGACCAAGAATATATGTCTGTATTAAAACGTAGTTTTAAAAATGCTGTCTGTCATTCAGTCATTTATCATTTATTACCCAGCATCCATGTGTAGGACTTTATGCTGGGTTTTAGCCTGACACCAAAAATTCCCATCTCCTACAGTCAGAGATTAGGGTTTTGAGATAGGCTGGAAATTGGAACCCTCATCTCCTTGAGCAACAGAATACAAACCATAAGGGACTGAAAGTAACTACACACCTGTAGAGTGGGGCAGTTATGAACAATGAGATACAAAAAGACCACAAACCAAGTACCATTTCTGAAGTGCCTAGAGCAAAAGACAAGTACTGTGCATGGTCCCTACAAACAGCACCACGGAATGGGTGGGCACACCACCTAAACTACGCCTCCTCTCCACTCACTGATCTGCCCTCACCCTCAGCCCATTAAGAAAACCAGCCTGCCCCCTCCTTGGGGAACTAGCAAGGCCACCTGCGTCTTATTCTCATTCCCATGTGCTGCAGCATGAACCCCAATCAGACCTTGCCTGAATTTCTTGTCTGGTCTATTATCAATTTGTATTGATTAAACAGTCCAAGAAGCTCACTGGGCCAGTAGCCATTTTAGCAGATATGATTTCAAGAGCATTGCTTGTTACGGAGTTTCAAATTGGAAAGAACTAGGAGAAAAAAAGTGGAGACATTGCTGGAGAGCTTTTTTGTATTTGTCACTAAAATAATGACAAATGAGCAAAGCACAGCTTAAGTGTCTGCAGGATTTGCTTCTAGCTTAGGACAGTGACATTAATTATATTATTAAGATAAGTGGATTTATTTAGTAATAGACTTTTAAAAGAGCAGAAAATTAAAACTATATTAAAGATATCATGTCTTTGTCACTTATTTCAGAAATACTGTGGATATTTGTTTAAATGTTAGGTACCAATGACTACCTCAATTTGTTCAAACTATTCCATTTTTATTGTTTATGCTTTTTTGGTATTATGATCAGTGCTATAAAACTTCTATTTATGTAAATATTTGTACAGTATCTCTGGCCATTCCCTAACAATAAAACAATGTAAGAAGGATTCATGTTCTATAGGTGAATTTTTTTTACAGTTTAGGGGATATTTTGTTATTTTCTTTCTAACAAGTATTCTTCAGTTTAAACCTAAATCATATCTAAGTGACCATCTCAATATTAAATACTATCTTCCTTTAAACTTTGCCCATACACTATGGAAAATTTTCTTTTATATTGCCATCCCAATGAGTAGAATTCTTAATTCCTTAAATATTAAAAATAATAATGTGCTCCTTTGAAAGAGAAAGTTTAACTGATATGATGGCTTAACAGATCATGGGTTTGGGTAGACTCCGGGAGTTGGTGATGGACAGGGAGGCCTGGCATGCTGCAGTTCGTGGGGTCGCAGAGTCGGACATGACTGAGCGACTGAACTGAACTGAACTGAATGCGAAAGTAATACAAAATAGTAGGTACTCAGGAACTTTTACTTATATTCAAAAGAATTGTTGATGCTTCCTTTTTTAAGTGACCCTTTAAATACCTATTGCTCCTGAGCCACTGGGAATGACTGCACATCATATTAAACTTCTATTAATTTCTTCAAACGAAGCAAAATAAAGACAAGTGTAAATCTGATGGCCGCCTAGCGAAACAGCCCCCATACTGGAGGTTTAAAAGCAACAGATGCATTGTCTCTGATTTAGCTTGCCTGTGGATTCTGGATTGAATATTGTAATAGCTGGGTAACTACTTTTTTGAAAGAAAGAAAATCTAAACACACATGTTTAGGGGTAGCCTCCTCGAAATCACTGCTGAAAACAAATTAGTTCAAATCATAGTTGACAGAGGCATCTAGAAATATGGCCTCTGATCCACCCCAAATGGTATACACTTAAGGTTTAACTAGATTCTTGCAGTAAATTCACTAGATGTATTATGTGTTCTTTTGCTTTCTCTTTTTACATTTCTTAACTTTATACTGATGGATGAAAAGGATTGGAGGCTCAAAAACTATTATTTTTGTAGCCAATGTATCAAATCAGATCACCCATTATTGCTGATCCCTTTCTATCTTTATACTGTATTCAAAAAAATACTTTAAAAACATCTTCATAGGAAGTTTACAAAGATTATTTTCTATAAATTTACTTGATAGAAGAAATACTAAAATAGAGGTAAAACTCGAGGCACAGAGGTTATTAAAAAGGCTCTTCTCCAGGCTTCCCTGAGGGCCCAGTGGTAGATTCCACCTGCCGATCCAGGACACATGAGTTCAACCCCAGGTCCAGGAAGATCCGACATGTCACACAGCAACTAAGTGCATGTGATACAACTTCTGAGCCTGTGCTCTAGAGCCCAGGAGGCAAAACTACAGGGCCTGCATGCTGCAACTACTGAAGCCAGAGAGCCCTACAGCCCATGAGCCCATGCTCCATGACAGAAGTCACTATAATGAGAAGCCCATGGACCACAGCGAGAGTAGTCCCACTCCCCGAAACTAAAAAGCCACAAAGCAACGAAGACCCAACATAGCCAAAACTAAATAAACTTTTTCTTTTCTTTTAAAGGGGTATTCTCCAAGGCCTTTCACTTTCTTCGTGTCTTCCCTGGTGGCTCAGTCTGTAAAGAGTCTGCCTGGAACTCCAGCAATCTGGGTTCAACCTCTGGGTCGGGAAGATCCCCTGGAGAAGAAAATGGCCACCCACTCCAGTATTCTTGCCTAGAGAGTTCCATGGACAAAGGAGTCTGGTAGGCTACAGTCCATGGGGTCACAAAGAGTCGGACACAATTGAGTGACTAACAGTTTCACTTTTCTCCAACGCTGTAAAGTTAGTAAGAAGTTCAGGCAGAATCGGACTGGCAATCCAGTTCCCCTGAGGCTAGACCATGTTACTATTTTGCCCTAGCCTTTCTTTTACCCAGTGCAGCTGCCTGCCTTTCCTCCATACCAAAATTCTTCAATATTTATTTCTGAGGTGGGACAGAGCTGAAAGTAGAACAATACAACTGACTCTGAACAATGAAGACCCAAGGTGCTGACCCTCAGCAGTTCAAAATCCACCTATAACTTTATGGTTGGTCCTTTTGTCCCTGGTTCACACACTCGGATTCAATTAACTTCCAATCATGCAGTACTTATTTAGTTCTTATAGTTCTTATTTAGTGAAAAAATAGTTCTTATTTAGTGAAAAAATTCTGTGGGTAAGTTGATCCTCCCTGTACAAACCTGTGTTGTTTAAGGGTCAACTCTGTGTACTATTCAATGAGCTTTTTGTTTCTGTAAGGCACAGCATTCTGGTGACAGACAATAAAATCATAAAGCAGAAACAACTAATTCAGATATGCTACTCTTCTGAATATAAAATTCATTTTAATTGGGTTGGTCTGGCTTTTGAAATGTTTTTACAGGAATGGTGATACATTTGTTATTAATCTATCTATTTTGGCTCAGCAAAAGTTTTGTGGATTATAGAGACTAATTCGTATGTAATGTTACCATGGATAATAAAAACGTTAGCTGTAAACTTTAAACTGAGTCAGTTCATGTATTTTAGTAAATGGAATGAGGTAGGTGAAGAATTCAGTTTACAAAAAAATTCTGCAGCAAGATTTCTTGTGATATAGAGCTTAGGAAGAAGATGAGCTTCCAGGTAGTGCAGGGGTAAAGAATCCGCTTGCCAAGCTGGAGATGCAGGTTCGATTCCTCGATTGGGAAGATTCCCTGGAGAAAGGAATGGCTACCTGCTCCAGTATTCTGCCTGGGAAATTCCATGGATAGAGGAGCCTGGGGGGCTACAGTCCATGGTGTCGCAAGGAGTCGGACATGACTGAGCAGAGACACATTCTGTCTGAATCATGAAGAACTACAGGATACATGCACTTTACACATCAGTTTCTCTGGGGAAAAAAAAAAGGAGGTTGCATATTCTAAAATTTCCTTTCTTTAAAAGCTTTTTGATTGTTAGTTGACTCACATGGAGATAGTTCCCCTAAATTTTTAAATTTTTGTCACTTTTGTATTGTCTATATTATTATATTTTTGTGCTCATGATATAAATTACAAATGTAATTCTCTTGAACACATACTATTTTTACAACCTCATATGTAGTGATAACTATGTTAAATTATTTATATATACTAAATATGTATTTTATATACCAAACACAAGGCATATAAACTGTTTACCTGTTATACTCATATTTATATATGTAAATATGTACTCAGGGCAGCCTAGGTAAACAAGTCATATTTCTGAATTCTCAAGCAGATAACTGTTTTTACACTTCAATTTAAAAATATCTTGTATGTGTGCTTAGTTGCTCAGTCATGTCTGACTCTTTGCGACCCCAGGGACTATAGCCTACCGCGCTCCTCTGTCCATGGGATTCTCCAGGCAAGATTACTGGGGTGGGTAGCCATTCCCTTCTCCAGTGGATCTTCCCAACCCAGGGACTGAACCCAGGTCCCCTGCATTGCATGTGGAGTCTTTACCAACTGAGCCAGCAGGGAAACAAAAATATCTTGAATGAGGCCAAACAGAAAGTTGGATTTTTAAGTGAAAATTTTAAATATTGTTTAGAGAATATTTAAAACATTTTTTAAGCAGTAGTACACTATTGAGAGCTAATTAATTCCCCAAATGAACTGATACAATATACATAATATAGTGTCATTGGGTTTCAGTTTTAGATAACAACTACTAATTATCTATGAGATTTTATGAACTTTGCATACATTGCTTGAGATGGATTGTAATTTTCATTACATAGGTAAGGAAACAGAAGCCCATGAATTTAATCCAATTAAGGTCACAGTTCTATAAACTGTTCAAAACCATCATTAGAGGCCAGGTCAGTATTCTAAATGCGACTGAAAATTACTTTCTGCAACTCACTGATCTCTCCAGCTCTCCCCACTGCTATTACTATACCCTCCTCTACCCTCTAAAATGAAAACAGGCTCCTCTATTGAGCTTCCTTTCAACTTCCCTTTTGTAAGGTTTTCGAAATATGTGTATAATTAGGAGAGAAATGATCCATGAACCCAGAGGAAAAAAAATCCTTCAGAGGTCACATGTTCCAGTTCTGGGTCAGATTCAGTAAACATACACCACCAAATGCATTTAATTTAGACAGAATGATTGGGGATTCAAGGGTACTGAAAATTAAACAGTAGCAAGAGCCTGGGAGAAGAAGAGCATAATGGGAAATGCTCTCCAACCAGAATCAGTTTCCTAATTTTTCTCTGGTATTCCTGATGTAATACTATTTCAATGCAGCCTGACACACAGTAGCAGTTGCCAAGTGGACAGAGTCCAGTGAAGTCCTGCCGTCCTGGCTAAAGCAGAGGGAAAGAGGAATCTCTACAGCTCAGTAAGAGTTGCAGCATTCCCCAATATTTTCTGATTTTCTCTATTCCCTCATGTTGGGGGTGAAAATACAATTTTTAAGTAAAGGAATTAAATATCATTTCTACTGTGCACATTTAATTATTCAAGTACAGAAAAATATATTTATGTACCTATATAAACAACTAAGAAAATGATGCCTTGGAAGAGGGACATGATCAAATGTGCAGATGTTTTACTTCTTTTCCACTGGGAAAATTTCTTTCAACACCTTTATAAAGTACATAAACTTCCAACATTAAAATAACTCAAAAACAACTGAGACATTAAATTTGAAATGAAAATTAACACCTTCTGTAGACAAACCTAGAGGATATTTTGTGTAGATTTTAAAACTGTATCAAGTTGGTAAATATATTTTTAAATAAATATTTTTAGATTATGACATTAAATCAAGTGTCTTTTAAAAAAATTTTTTTACAATATTATTCAAGGGTACTTAACAGAAACTTTCAAAAGGATTAAAAGGATATGCAATGTTTCTACAAGGATTTTTCCAAATAGTAACTCATCATTTGATGCTACTACTTTCAAAATGAATGTAGATATATCTTTGTCTTGAACACTCCACTCTTATCAAGAATATTTATGAAAGTCAAATTTGCTACATATATTACCCAAATAGTATAACTCAGTTTGTTCTCATGAGTGTAAAATTACAAAATTTTCATGTCAAAACTGAAGAAAAACTATGCAAAAATTGCATAGAACTTACGACATACAGAACATACCCAGACAAGAATGTAAGTTTACCTGTATAAAAGTTTGAACAAATTGATTTCCAAAGTTTCTTCTTGCACAAAAGTCCTGCACCTCAGTAATCAAATATGATGATTTTCAAGGAGGTGGATAATTACATAAAAGAAATTTGGAACTATTCCAAATATGACTTAGGATGAGCTGACGCTGCTGGTTCACTCTGACAATCAGTAATTTTTACAAGACTTTTTCACAATATTTATGAGGTTTGAAACCATTTTCCAAGTGGTTTTGACATATCTTTCACTGCCCCCTCTCCCGCTGACACACACACCCTCAAATTCAGATCTATATGTGTCTATCCTTCACTAAAAACATCCCTCTTCTGAAAGAATCATTATCTTAATAAATTCAATTAAACCTTCAGTTTACTAACACAATACCTATTTTTTTCCTCTCAAATCTCATTTGCAAACCCAAGGAAATTTCCTCTAAAGGTAAAGAGAAATCCAAAATATTGTTGTAGGATTTTAAGTGATACATTCTCATTCTCACAAAAGTAGTAAAGAATGAAACAGCAGTAGCTGTAAACTACATAAATATCCAGCACAATAATTAAGAAGACACATCATCCTGAAACTTTACAAAGTCACATTTCTTTAAAAAATATGGTCAGAAATAATTTGTAAAATAATCAAAATGCTTATAATAATCTGCATAATTATAACATGGATAGTTTTGTCATTAAAAAGTATTTAAGATCTAGAGACATGCTAAAATACAAATCATACTTTCTTTAAAAATTTTTCTATAAGAAATGTATAACAGAATTTATAATCTGAAATGAAAAATAATAAAGAGAAACAGAACTGACAATCTACTCTCTTAAAGTGATTTTAACTAAAAAGAACTCAGGTTCACCAAAAATGAAAAGTTTACACACACTTTCAAGCGCAATACTCTTTGTAGATTTGAAACCAAAGTCTTGGCTCCTGTGGTGTACTGCGATGATTAGTTTTATGCATTTCTTGATTACAAGGGGACTAGATAGTTGAGTGGGTTAAGTATGAATAAAGTGCGGTGATTGTGAAGAATTCAGTCATTCCTATTCCACACTCGGGCAACTTAATAGGTTGCTGTTACATGCAATGGAATGAAGAAACTTATCTTATTCAAAAAGCAATTACAGAGGTCTGCACTAACAAGAAAACCTTAGGTCTGTTATTTTGGAGTAAAACACACAATTTAAGTGTCCCAGAGATACATGGAATCTAGAACATGAAATAAATATTTCATTATATATTTGCATGAAATCAGTCATACAGTAGTAAACATTTATTTTCATTATGAACAAATGAAAATGTTGGCAAAATCTAATCAATGTATATTAAGCTTTTATTTTTATACATTTTTCTTATTTTAGTCTCATCATGGTTCCTTCCAAACAAAAAGTCTATGGCAGGATATTTTCTTCATTTTATGAAGAAGTTGGTTATTTTATGAAGAAGTGGCTGTATTTTAAAACAAAAGAGTTTGATTAAACGGGAACAAACTGATAGTCACAGTTGATATATAACTTTTACCAAACATATTAGTTTGACTTCTTAAAAGAAAATATCAAGCTTCTTTATTTTAATTTTCAGAGGAGGCATGTCTCTGTTATTTGGAGTATAACAAATAGCAGAAGAGTAACATAATCATGATGTTTTAGGAAACATGACCATGCTAATCATGATATCTGAAAGATTACCAGAAGATATATTATTGTGTCATTTTTTGGTTAGTCTTCTAGTGTCAGAAACTGTAACAAGACAGGATGTCATATGACATACAATAAAATCATACTAAGAAATCTTAAATGTACAAAAATAGCCATTTAAAAATATTATCAGCCTAAGTACATATACTTATATCATAAAAAGGATCCCTCCCACCTATACCCCATTTCTCATTTCATGTCTTCCAAGAGGTTTTCTAAGCAAACAAAAATATGTGTGTGTGTTAGTCGCTCAATTGTGTCTGACTTTTTGTGACTCCATGGCCTGTAGCCTACGAGGCTCCTCTGTCCATGGAATTCTTCAGGTAAGAATATTGGAGTAGGTTTCCATTCCCTTGTCCAGGGGATCTTCCTGACCCAGGGATCGAACCTGAGTCTCCTGAATTTTTTGCAGGTTTTCTACAGATTTTCAGATGCAGATTTTCTACCATCTGATACCTTCTAATATAAATGGCAGTTTCCTATATACTGTTTTTTATTTTGCTTTTTCATTTATTAAAATATCTTGATGTCGATTACACTTCAGTTCACATAACCTTATTTTTTTTAATGAATATACCACAGTTCAACAGGCGATTTGATGAAACTTTAAACTGTTGCCTATTTATGCCATTACAAACAATGATGAAATAAATTTATATATACTTCTCTCTGTATTTGTGTATTAAATCCTTGGAAGCAGAAATGCCTGTCTAAAGTTTTGAGCATTTTTATTTTGATATTACTGTCAAATTCTTCTCTAAGAATCTGAATCAGCTCACAAACCAGACAAAATTGTGCTACATTCTTAACACTACGTTTTATCAAAAGTTTTGTCACTGCAAACTGAAAGGTGAAATATTTCAGGTTTATTTTCCATATCTTGAGCAGTTTTTATTATATGCTTAAAAGTCACTTTCAGTTACATGTCTATGAACTGCCTGTTTGTCATGTTCCCATTTTACTGTTTGCTACTTTTTAAAAATTATTTTCATTTTATTTATCTGAATAATATTAAACTTTAAGAATATTTTTTCAAATCTGTTATTAATTTTTCCTACATTTTTGCCATACATTCTTTTTGACCAAAGTCAAAAAGAATTGGACTACTACAAAAATGTAGTCTAATTTTAAATACTTTCCTTTTTAAAGGACAGTGTCTCTCTCTTCCTAAAGAACGAGGACTATAAAAATGATTTTAGGACAATGTTACTTTAATATAAAAGGGTATGAAAATTACTATGTTTTCTGTATATAAAAATGTTAACAGGCTGTGAAATCCCTCAGGCAAAACTTTTCAACTTTTCAATTGTGTGCCTATAGGAAATCAGCAATCAATACTAAGGAACCAGATAAAGAAAGGGATTTTCAAAGAAAGAACCTGAAGGAGAACATTCAAAGAGAAAGCAAATGGAGCAAACAAAATGAAAAGCTTTGTGATAGAAAATATTTTTCTTCTACACTGAATGACGACACATCCATAAATTATATACATAAGTGGCCATTTATACCCTCAAGATCCTATTATTTTATTTTTCCTATTTTAATAACGTTACCTTTCATATATAACATGCATATATTATGGAACTATGTCACAGAACATGAATATACATAATAATATACTCATCCTCAGAGCTATCCCAGGTTCAATTCCAGACCATGATAAAACACACATATATATAATAAACATACAGACATATACAAACATTTACACATACTGTGTTTCAACTTATTTGTTTCTGTTTGTTTGAGTTTCAATTTATAATATACTTTGGGCATATTTTCACTATAGAACATTTAGAACTAACAAATGTTTTAAACTATTATTATCCACTGTAGATGTACAATAAATTATATAACCAAATTCCAGTCAATGGTTACAAAACTATGCCCAAATTTTCTATTAAAAACAATCCTACTGTGACCATTTGACACATATATGTATTTGTACACTTAGGAGCATGATGAATTTCAGTAAGTGAATGAACATTTGAGAATTTTGTTATCACCATAAAAAAGTTTCATCAACACATTTTCACTAAGAGTATATTTCTCTCATCACATTATCAGAGAATTATCACACTTTCAAGATCTTCGAAACAGGCAAAACACTATCTTAATTTGCATTTTCCTAATAGTTAACATGGCTGAGGGTCTTTCTACCACTTGTCATTTGTGTTTCTCTTTGAATTGACACTCTTCATTCTCAGATGGTAAAGAATCTGCCTGCAATGTGGGAAACCTGTCTTCCATCCCTGGATATGGAAGATCTGGAGAAGGGCATGGCAACTCACTCCAGTATTCTTGCCTGGAGAATTCCATGGAGAGAGGAGCCTGGAGGGCTACAGTCCATGGGGTCGCAGAGTCCAACACCACTGAGCAAGTAACACTTTCCAATCTCAAATTGGATTGTTTAATCCTCAGTCTTTAATGAGAGTTCTAGGCATATTAGAATACTAGTTCTTTTTCTATTTCTATTAACTATTGCCATTTGTATGTTTTTTTTTTTTTCTTTCTTGCAAATGTTAAGAATCATGTCCCTACAGGGGCTTTAGGTTTTTCTATCAATCTCAAAAATGCTTTCCCACATGCCACACTCACAAATACTCATTTAGCTTTTCTAGATTTCATATATTTAAGACTTACATTGTTTAAATCATCTACATTTCATTGGTATGTTAAAGGTGAAGGAAAGTTCAAGCTTTATTATTAGGTTACCCCAATAAATACCTAATTGTCCTACATGATCAATTAAATGTTATTTCTTGTCCATTCCCTGACTTTAGAAGTATGCTTATCAAATGCAAGCTTTCCTTTTACTCTTATATGTCTCTTCAGTTTCCTTGTTTGGTAGATCTATTCCCTATTCTATGGCCTTTAAATCATTATAGCTTTATAATACTTTTTATTTTATAGTAAAAATCCCTATATACATATGTATATGTAGTTCATGTACAACTTACTGGCATGTAGTTTTTCCACTTGAGCTGAACAGTTATTTTAAAATCAACCCCCCCAAAAAAATTGTTTACGATGCTGTTTAATTTATATGTTCTTTCAGAGAAATCATATCTTTAGAACAATGTGTTTTACTATATTTTCACCTATACATTCTCACATAAAGCATATTTTCATCTATGTCTCTAGGGCTTTATGCCTCTTTAAAAATACATTTTCCAAGTTATTTCGTGCCAAATTAAATAGCTTATTTTGTCTTAATCTATATTCTAGTTTAGATATATAGTATCTATTGAAAATTTAAAATTGTGGTTAGATGCAACTAGACACTTCATTAAATTCTTTTTTATGAGATTTTAGGTTGTTTTCAACGTACACAATTGCATTACGTGTAAAAGGGTAATTTTCTGTCTTCTTTTCTAATCAGAATGTTAATGCTCCTGCCTACCTCACTGGCCTACACAACAACGTCACAGGATGTCATGATGACCATTCTTTGGCTTTCCAAATTTCCTGGAAATGATGCTAGTGTTCCAAGTTTTCCCGGGACAGGTTTACGGAGATAGATAGATGGAGGTTATCCTTCTACTCCTAATGTAGTCACACCCAATAAAAAATACTAAAGCTTTACCCTTTTAAGAAGGTGGGAAAACCTTACTGCATACTATCTTCATTTTTGTCCTGGTTTGAGTGGATACCTACTAAACATGCAACAGAAAAGTAAAAACTAAATTGTAGATCCTAAGAGAAGACCAGAAAAACAAATGAAAGGAAACTCTAAGTCTTGCAATATAAACGTTTTATTCTATAAAAACAAAGCAACTGCTCCCCGAAACCCTGCAAGCCCCCTCCCCGCAGTGTGAAGTGAAGTTGCTCAGCTGTCTGACTCTTTGCGACCCTGTGGACTGTAGCCTGCCAGTCTGCTGCTGCTGCTGCTGAGTCGCTTCAGTCGTGTCCGACTCTGTGCGACCCCATAGACAGCAGCCCACCAGGCCCCTCTGTCCCTGGGATTCTCCAGGCGAGAACACTGGAGTGGGTGGCCATTTCCTTCTCCACCAGTTTACCAGAATGTAAAAGTGATGGGTTCTCCCGCCCCTCTGCCAGAAAAGCACGTCCAGAAGTGACTGCAAACCCTTTTACCTGCGAGTCGACCTAACCCGGGTCCCCAGTGCTGTGTGGAGGGAGGGCCAGCCCGAGACCCCAGAGGAGCCCAGTCCGGCGCAAGAGACGCGGGAAAGGGGCGCAGCGAGGCGGGGCAACACAGCCGGTCTCCGGGGGCCGCTTCTGCGAAGGAGGGACGGTCTCCCCAACAGAGCCTCTGTCCCAAGGCCAAGGCCGCCTACCTCAGACCCGGCGGGGGGACACCGACCCCACCCAGCGCCAGAGACGGCTCCCTCCCGACGCCCCCAAACTTCGGGAACCGTCTGAGGCAGCGGCGCGGGGCGCACCGAGCCCAGGACGAGTCCGCCGGCCTCGGACCTCTGCTCTCGGCGCCCGCGACCCCGCTCTCCGCCCGCGCGGCCCCACTCACCGCCCGGCCAGCCGTCTGTTAGGCATCCGGGACGCCGGGCCCGGGGTCCGATTTTATCCGCGGAGGAAGACAAAGGGGCGGGGCGGCAGAGGGGGGGGACGAGAGAGAAGGATTTTGAAACGAAAACCCACAAAGTCCCGCGGGGGAGGGGCGCGGGCCGAGGGCGGGGTCCCGGGCGGGACCCTCCCGGGGTGCCCTCCCCGCCCCGCCCCCGCCCGGGGTCGGCGGTCCCTGGAGGGGCGGCCGCGGCTCGGAGTCTGCTAGCAAGTAAAAACCCCAGGCGCAGGAAATGAGGAAGAGTTAGTTGTCACCGCTGTCCAAGAGGTAGTCGACGGCGGCCTGTAATCCGACATGCACTTTCTAGAACCTGTGAGGCAGGGCTTCCCGACAGAGATTTCAGAGTCCAGGAAGGAAAAGAAAAAACCAGTCTTCCGTAAGAGCCGTGTTAATTTGCATCTGCCCCCCCCCCAAACCCGCCTGCAGCTCTTTGGCTTGGAGACTTGGCTTTAGCGATTGGAGACTTGGATGTAGCGATGCAGTGCTGGCTGGAAACACTGGGGCGCGGGGCCCAGGGATTTGTTTTCCTTTCCACAGGGTTGGAGGAGGCCAGTTTGATGTTGGAGGGAGGGAGCAAGGGGTGCCGAGAGAGAGAGAGAGAGAGAGAGAGAGAGAGAGAGAGAGAGAGAGAGAGATGGAGGGCCTGAGTCGCCTATGTTTTCTGAGAGAAAAATGGCATTTGTTAATTACTGATGTTAGGCGCAAGTATTGTTTTCAACCTACAGAGGTTCAGGTCTGTGGTCCACTGGGAGGAAAACAACCCACCGACAGGAACTGGGGGTCCCTGACACTGTAAAGAAACAGAACTGGACAAAAGTAAGTTAGATTAAATTCTAAAGAGAGTTTGGCAGTGCCCCCACTATGGGAGAAGTTTTGTTAGGGGAAAGCATACGGGAGTGGAGTACTGGAATACTCCATTTTTCTTTTATGTATGCTATTTGCAATCATGCCTGCAAAATAGAGTTTTTAAATTCGTATTTTATCTCTCAGTAGTAATTACATGGGACATTAGCCACATACTGAAATAATGTTAGATTGAAAGCATAAAACGGAGTAGTGCCAAAAACTACAGCTAAATAAAATACTACTTGTTAGTTTTGTTTTGAAGTCATGAGAGTGATTCAGAAATGGAGTTTATTAATGCAAACATTCATGATGGTCACATGAAGGAGCCCCAGTAATTCAAGAGTGAAACCTCTCCTGGAACATACTGCTTTGCGGAGGGATAAAGAAACAATTGAAAGTAAGTCATATGCCCCAGATCCCAAGTTTTGAGAGGAAGAGTGATGATGAAACCTATGTCTTTCAGAAATTCCTGATCTGGTGATGATCCAACTCAGATCCTTCAGGGGATGAAAAGTTCTCTATTTTTTTTTTTTTTTGTAGTAATCCTACTTTCAGTCCAGTTCAGTCTCTCAATCATTTTCTACTCCTTGTAACTCCATGAACTGCAGCACACCAGGCTTTGCTGTCCATCACTGATTCCCAGAGCTTGCTCAGACTCGTCCAACAAGTCGGTGATGCCATCCAACCATCTCGTCTTCTTTTACTCCTGCCTTCAATCTTTCCCAGTATCAGGATCTTTTCAAATGAGTCAGTTCTTCTCACCAGGTGGCCAAAGTATTGGAGCTTCAGCTCAGTCCTTCCAATGAATATTCAGGACTGATTTCCTTCAGGATTGACTGATTTGATCTCCTTGCAGTCCAAGGGACTCTCAAGAATCTTCTCCAACACCACAGTTCAAAAGCATCAATTCGTTGGCGCTCAGCTGTCTTTATGGTCCAACTCTCACATCCATACATAACCACTGGAAAATCCATAGTTTTGACTAGATATACCTTAGTCAGTAAAGTAGTGTCTCTGCTTTTTAATATGCTGTCTAGGTTGATCATAGTTTTTCTTCCAAGGGGAAAGAATCTTTTAATTTCATGGCTGCAATCACCATCTGCATTGATTTTGGAGCCAAAGAAAATAAAGTCTCTCACTGTTTCCATTGTTTTCCCATCTGTTTGCCATGAAGTGATGGGACTGGATGCCATGGTCTTAGTTTTTTGAATGTTGATTTTCCCCCCCTTTTATTGTTTTTGCCATACAATGCCATGATATCACCATGGATTTACATATGCTCCCCCTCCAGAACCCCCCTCCCTCCTCCCTCCCCCCGGGAAATCTCTGAATGTTGAGTTTTAAGCCAGCTTTTTCATTCTCCTCTTTCACCCTCAATCAAGAGGCTCTTTAGCTCCTCTTCACTTTCTGCCATAAGGGTGGTGTCATCTGCATATCTGAGGTTATAGATGAATCTCCTGGCAATCTTGACTCCAGCTTGTGTTTTATCCAGCCCAGCATTTCGCATATGAATTAAATAAGCAAGGTGACAATATACAGCCTTGTCATACTCCTTTCCCAACTTGGAACCAATCTGTCGTTCCATGTCTGGTTCTAACTATTGCTTCCTGACCTGCATACAGGTTTCTCAGGAGGGAGGTCAGGTGGTCTGGTATTCCCATCTCTTTCAGAATTTTCCATAGTTTCTTGTGATTCACACAGTCAAAGGCTTTAGTGTAGTCCTAAATCCTACTTTCAGTGCTTCTTAGCTACATCTCTTTGTATTATTTTTTATTACATTACCACAGTCTGCTTAGACTTAAACTTTATATAAAATTAAGTTTGCAAAGCACTTTTCAGTGCCTCAGACCTGTATGTCATTAGTGTTTTTCATGCACACAAATTATAAACTATGGAATGTAATGTTTTGTTTTTCTAAGGCAATCAGTTATCATTTATAATTATTAACAAGTGAAAAGTACTTTTCACATTTATTCACAAATATGTAATAATGTACTCTTCATTTTTTTTTCTTATAAAGGGGTTTTGTCTGTTTTTACTTCCCTTCAAGCTGGGGAATTTCCTTTAGTAGTCCTTGCATTCTTGTATTCAGTGTATCTTTCCCTTTTCCCCTTGACTTTTGCTTCTGTTCTTTCCTCAGCTATTTGTAAAACCTCCTCAGACAACCACTGAGGTTGCCTTCTTGCATTTCTTTTTCTTTGGAATGGTTTTGATCATTATCAAAACCATTGTATCTCCGTACAATGCTACAAACCTCCCTCCATAGTTCTTTAGGCACTTTGTCTACCAGATCTAATCTTTTAAATCTATTCATCACTTCCACTGTATAATCATCAGGGATTTGATTTATTTAATAGCTGACTGGCCTACTGGTTTTCCCTGCTTTCTTCAATTTAAGCTTGAATTTTGCAAGAAGGAGCTCATGATTTGAGCCACAGTCTGCTTCTGGTCTTGTTTTTGCTGACTGTGTAGAGCTTCTCCATCTTTGGCTGCAAAGAATATAATCAGTTTGATTTTGGTATCTAGCATCTGCTGATGTCCATTTGTAGAATAGTCTCTCATGTTGTTAGAAAAGGGTGTTTGTTATGACCAGTGTGTTCTTTTGACAAAATTCTGTTAGGCTTTGCCCTGGTTCATTTTGTACTCCATGGCCAAACTTGCCTGTTACTCTAGTTATCTCTTGACTACTTACTTCTTCATTCCAATCCCCTATGATGAAAAGGACATCTTATTTTGGTATTAGTTCTAGAAGGTCTTGTAGGTCTTCACAGAACCATTTGACTTCAGCTTCTTTGGCATTTGTGGTTGGTGCATAGACTTGGATTACTGTGATGTTGAATGGCTTGCCTTGAAAATGAACCAAGATCATTCTGTCTTTTTTGAGATTATACCCAAGTACTGCATTTTGGACTCTTGTTGACTCCGGGGGCTACTCCATTTCTTCTAAGGGATCCTTGCCCACGGTAGTAGATATAATGGTCATCTGACTTAAATTCACACATTCCTGTCCATTTTAACTCACTAATCCCTAAGATATTGATGTTCGCTCTTCCCAGCTCCTGTTTGACCACTTTCAATTTATCTTGATTCATGAACCTAACATTTCAGGTTCCTATGCAATATTGTTCTTTACAGCATCAGACTTTACTTTCACCACCTGACACATCCACAACTGAGCATTTCTACTTTGGCCCAGCTGCTTCATTCTGGAGCTATTAGTAATTGTCCTCCACTCTTCCCCAGTAGCATATTGGACACCTTCTGACCTTGAGGGTTCATATTCTGGTAACATATCTTTTTGACTGTTCATGGGTTCTCATGGCAAGAATACTGGGGTGGTTTGTCATTCTCTCCTCCAGTGAACTATATTTTGTCAGAACCATTCACTATGACCTGTGTATCTTAGATGGCTCTGCATGTCATGGCTCATAGCTTCATTGGGTTATGCAAGCCCCTTCGCCACAAGGCTGTGATCCATGAAGGGGAATTTTGGTTTACATATATTTAAATGGCTTCCCAGGTGTTGCTAGCAGTAAAGAACCTGCCTGCCAATACAGGAGATGTAAGAGATGTGGGTTCAATCCCTGGGTTGGGAAGATCACCTGGAGGAGTACATGGCAACCGACTCCAGTATTCATGGCTGGAGAATCCTATGGACAGAAAAGCCTGGCAGGCTACAGTCCATTGGGTCATAAAGAGTTGGACATAGCAGAAGAAACTTAGCATGCACACAGGCAAATTTAATATAATTGCTAACTCTATCTCTTATCAAATGTTTCTTAGTAAAGAAATAGCTGGGCAAAACTCACATGATGGAATTAAAAAGAATTAATGAATGTTCTCATTGAAGTTTTTTTAAAAAAACAGTACTTAATGATCACACAGTTCTTTATAAATTACTGTTGAAACACTTTAAAGGTCTTTAACCTTTATCAAGCCCAAATTAAAGATGAGAAAACTTAAACTGAGAGACTTAAATAATACATTTATAAGTTTGCTCTATGTTGTTAAATGACTTTATGAATATTTTTGCAGGGATTTAATCCAGATATTTTGCCTTTAAGTCCACTGCCCTTTTTATTATATCAATTGATCTCTATTAAAAATAAAACCCTAATTGGTAAGCTGCTAGCATTTATGCAAAATAAATAAAAATCTAAATGGTTGAGTAGACTCTGTGCTTGGTATGATTTAGCCATCTCATATTTCTTGATGTAAACTCAGTCTCCATTAGGAGATATCCAGTCCCCAAGCAAGGAAGGGCACCTAGTTTTACTATAATCTGCAATGCTCTGAACGTGTTTGAAGTATCACTTAGTTCCTGGGACCTCATCTCAAATAGGTTTGTGGAACTTAAAGTAGTTTAAAGAGTCATCTTAGAGTCTGTCTGGATATATGACTTTGAAAAGCAGAGGATGTTTAGTCCAGAAGAAAATTTGGGAATAAGGAAACGATACCTAGGTATCTTAAAGTATTTGAACGATGTGGAAGTAATTTTGCATCTCAGTGTGTTCGAGCTGAAAATAAGGACTACACTTTCCAGGAGAGGATGACATATTTTCAGTTACCTTCTAATTCTTACTACACTCCAGAAGCTTCAAAGAGCACCTGTCAAATACATTGTGCAGAAGATTCCAGACCTGCATCCAGCCCCAAGCAGTTTAACTTGAGGTAAGAATAAAGAAACTCATCTCTTAGTGCAAGAGTTTGTAGTAGATCCAATACTTCGACCATGGAAAGAGTTTGCCTACAAATAGTGTTAAGATGATGATAGTGGTAATGTTGATGTGATGATAGTAAATTATATGAGTCATTTGTTTTCACATTTGAAAAGTTGAGTGCACTACATTCTCTTGTTCTTTATCACTCTTTTCAAAGTAATATCCTTTGGCATTCAGGAGACAAACAGGAAAGCTGAGGCTTAGTTAATACCCTCAACTTAGAAGCTACATCTTTAAGAGAGAGAGTACTCTGGAAATAAAAATTTAATTCTTGGCCTGCACTATCCTGGCAGAAGTTAGAGCAGACAGCCATTCCTGAGCAAATCTTTCTGTTGAAAACTGTATAGTGCTCACTAAAATGTTGTTTTGTCCTTGCAGTATCATTTTTAATAGCAAAGCAGTATAAAGATATAAGTATTCATCAGTACAGAAATGTAGAAACAAATTTTGGTATATCCACAAAATAGAACAGTCATTATAAGAATGTACTGGCTTAGAAACTGCCTACTATAAATATATCTAAAAAAAAAGCAAATTACAGAATGATCTCATGAAAAAATAGGAAGCAAATAAACAAGCACCCCTTCTCCCTAAGAAAACAAACAAAAAAAGTCTCCTAAATTACACACACACACACACACACACACACACACACACACACACATATAAATAAACATAGAGAAAAGTTTGGAAGTATATGATTAAATACTAGGGGATAGGATTGGAGGGTGGAAGAAACTTCATCTTTGTATACTTTTGTTTAAGTTTATTTTAACAAGCATTTTTTGCTTTTACATGTAATAATATTTTTTTAAAGCTTGTATTAAGGTTATGGAAAGTAAACATGACAATTACTTTTTAGTAAACAGTTATTATTTGCAAAAAGAGCTCCCTGACCTGAGCAATGTCAGAGCTCCACTTAGCAAGAGCACTGCAGACACAGATGAACACCACTGGTTCCTTTTGCTGTGTGAGTTCAGCCAGGTAAAATGAGGTGCCATGAATCCTTTGAGTGGAAAAGTGGAGTCATCCAAGCCCTCCTGACCTTCAAAGTCAAGAGGGAAACTGGCACATTCCTCTGCATTTCATGGCAGTTCCAGACTGAGATACAACCTTCTGGCCCCCATTTCAGTGAACTGTGGAATCTCTCATAAATAACACTCTTTATTTTATAATCTATAACTTTTAAATGGTGAGGGCTATAATTTTCTGGTTTGCTGCCTGAACTAAACTAATTACACAATGATTCCATTTTATTTTTTTAAGCCTTTCATTTTGTACTGGGGTACAGCCGATTAATAATGTTATGATAGTTTCAGGTGAACAGGGAAGGAAGTCAGCCATACATATACATGTATGCATTCCACCCCAAACTCCATACAGGCTGCCATATAACACTGAGTAGAGTTCCCTTTGCTATATAGTAGGAACTTGTTGGTTATCATTTTAAATATAGCAGTGTGTACATGTCCATTCCATATTGCTTATCTATCTCTTCACTCCATCCCTACCCTCAGCAACCATAAGTTCATTTTCTAAGTCTGTTTTGTAAGTTCATTTGTATCATTTCTTCTTAGATTCCACATATAAGTATTTCATATGACATTTCTCCTTCTCTGTCAGAATTACTTCACTCAGTATGACAAGCTCTGGGTCCCTCTGTGTGGCTGCAAATGGCATTATTTTATTCTTGCTGATGGTTGAGTAATATTGCATTGTATATATGTACCACATCTTCTTTATCCATTCTTCTGTTAATGGAAAATTATGTTACTTCCTGGTCTTGCCTATAATAAACAATGCTGCAATGAGCATTAGGGTGCATGTATTCTTTCAGGTTATGCTTTTCTCCAGATATATGCTCAGGAGTGGGATTGCAGGGTCATATGGTAGCTCTATGTTTAGTTTTTAAGGAAGCTCCGAACTGTTCTCCTTAGTGCTGTACAGATTTACATTCCCAGCAGTAGCATAAGGGTTCCCTTCTCTCCACACCCTCTTAGACATTTATTGTTTGTGGATTTTTTTGGATGATACCCATTTGGACCGGTTTGAGATGATATTTCCTTGTAGGTTTGATTTGCATTTCCCAATAATTAACAATGTTGAACATCTTTTCATGTGCCTCTTGGCCATGTGTATATAGAATGACTCCAGTCTGAACTCAAGGTCTTGTTTACATCCTGAAGCCCCAGCCCTTAAAAGGGAGAGGCACAAGCAGAGAGAGGGAGAAGCCTTGGAAAGCAGCCAGGATGGTGTGGAGTCTGGGGCACTAGCCATTGCTTTTCCTATCAGTCCCATGTTATAAGGGTTGTATCAGAAGTATAGAAGTCCTCTGTCTGCTTTGCACCTAACAGCATCCCAGGTTTGCAGAGCTCTTCTGCCACAATATCTCAACTGTCTCCCACAACAACTAGAAGAGCTATTTCAACTGTAGTTTACTGATGAGGAAACCAAAACTTAGAGGAATAAAAGCAATGACCCTCAAGTCACTCAGCAATTTGGCCACAAAGTTCATATCAGAATCACATCTCTTTTTTCTGCTATCTCTTATAGCCAGAGCCTCATTTTTGTCCTTGCTTCAGTTTCCAAGATAGATTTTGTTTGATAAAAGGGATCTGCTGCTTTAATGCTGTGAAAGCTGATGATCCAGAGTAATGTTTCCAAACTCCCAATTGATATTAACATTCATCATTCAGGAATGACAGATTGGAATTTCCAGGAATTCTCAGAAATTCTTGAAATCAAAAATTATTCCACATTTTCAAAATATTGTACTTACATGCTTTCAAATAACATGGCAATAATAATAGTGGATAATTTTCTGTGGTGGTATGATGTTAAAATTTTCAGCTGTTTTAAGTAAAAAAAAAAAAAGTGTTTTTATTGTCTGTTTTTATTATGAACCAATATATCATGACAGGGTTATTTTAGTAACAGGTAAAAATTATCTCTATTTGATATAGATACCAGATGTAGAAAACATGTAGAAGACGGGAACATGAGAGCAAAATAAATGCCAAATGAAATCATTTAATATTTGAAAAAGAATGCCACAATTTTTTGGTATATGAAAGTTATTGTTTTTTAATGAACTTTAAAAACACAAAGTATTAATTGCTCCATCTGATAGTCTTGATCTTTGTTTTGTGACAAATATTCCAGAGAGAAAAATTTCTTTCATTTTGTATTGAAGATTGATAGGTGCCCCTCATATCTTCAAGTGTTAGAGTAGTTGCTTCACAGAAGCTCCTGTCCTTGGAAACAAGACTTTTTTTTTTTTTTTCAGCTGCACTGGGTCTTAGTTGAAGAACACAGAATCTTCTATTTTCGCTGAGGCATGCAGAATCTTTTTTTGTGGCATACGGGATCTAGTTCCCTGACCAGGGATCGATATTAGGCCCCCTGCATTGGGAGTGTGGCGTCTTAACCACTGGACCACCAGAGAAATCCAAACAAGTTTTGAACCACTCTCCTTTTGCTGTCTTAACAGGTCAACTGGAATTGAGTTTTGTAACATAGCTTTGTATCTTTGCAAGCGTTCTATGTCATTTAGATTTGGGTACTTCCACCTTTTTGGGTGGTTTTATAAACAGCGAGTAGATGTTAGGTTTCCTGGACCTGCAGTCAGACCAGCCCAGTTCTGCTACTCAGTGTATGCGTACTCCTCTCTGTCTTCCTCTGGAGTAATAAAATATTAATAAAGCTTACCATCCAAAGTTGTTTGAAGGGTTTAACATGATATACAGTAAATAATAAGTGCTGAAAGATATTAGTTGTTTTGATTATATTCATACTCGTTTCAGGAAAGTATGTTTCCATAGTCTTGGATAGCCATGTGAAGAATCCAGTGACAGCTTTGTGTTATACAGCTTTTTCGGATTGTTGGTTTGTCACTTGTCTACAGTAAATAATTGTTTTTTGAAAATATCAGTTACACAAAATTCATTGTAAACTATCATATTAATGCTTGTAATAAATGCTATTTATTGGGATATAGAAATAACTTCATTTTATTATTTTCTTTGTGGTATAGGAAAGTGAGAATGAAGAGATACTGTGGAATTTGGTCAAGAAAATTTTAGTTTTGGCTTGTGGAGCAAGAATTCTGTGAAGCTGATGACAGGAAGAGAGCCCGCTATCCACCATCGGCTCCATCGTGTCTGTCTCTCCTGAGTCAGACAGATGCTGATGCCTGCAGGCGTCTGTGTGTAGGTGAGGTCAGTGTGTTTCATGGTGGCCATGGTGTGGACAACTGATGCAGAACCCTGAACTCTCGGACTGGATTAATCCCTGGAAGCCAGAATTCACATAGAAAAGCCAAGAAGAAACTGAACAGATCTTTCCTGCTCTGTGCAGAGGGGATTAGTAGTACACTGAGTCATCAAGAGTTTTTCTCCAGGTACCTCATTAAACAACTATTGACTTGCTTGGTTTTATTCTATCAGTCTTCACACAGTCAAAGCCAGTGAACTACATGATCTGGCAACTTGAACATCACCTCCCATTGCTCTCTCACTCTTACTTTACAGCAGTCAATGGCATCAGTTTGATTTTTGAATAACAGAGTCACACTCCTACCTTAGGTTCTTTGTAACTGCTGTACCCTCTGCCTTTTTCAAGTACTATGTAATATACTTATTTAAAATTTTTATATCTATGAATGCATTTATTACATTTATTTTCTGCCTTGCTCAAGCAATGTCATCTCCATCAGTTCTTGAAAAGGCAAGAGTTACAAAAAATACTATGCACAATGGGGACAATTTTGGAATTTAGGAATATATTTAACAAAAAAATGGATAAAACCTTTATGAAAAAGACTGAAATTTTAATGAATGTTGTAAAATATCGGAAATATAAGCAATGATTTTGGATGAGAAGGATCAATATTTTAAAAAAATCAATACATTAAAATTAATATGTGAACAATGCACAACAATTTCCAACTTAAAGAACTGGCTAAAATGATCTTTTAACATACATAGGAAAACATAAATGTTCATGAATAGACAAAGAGAATACTGGAAGTGTAATTCAGTATATAATTCACAGTAACAGGACCATTGAATATGTTTTCCAGTGACTCAATCTGAAAAATGATTTTGCCAACTATGCCCATTAGTTTTCAAATCTGATTTTTTCAGTAACTCAACTATAAATACTCACAACCATATTTGTAGAAGTAAATGACAACCTATTCCAGTATTTCTTGCCTGAAAAATCCCTTGGACATAGGGGCCTGGTGGGCTACACTCCAAAGGGTCGCAAAGAGTCGGACATGACTGAATGACTAAGCAAACACATACAAACATATTCCAATTATTAAAAGTTTTGCTAATCTATTTCTATTCTTGTTTAATCCTCATAGTATATTGCCTCCTACCATAATTATACTGTGGGGACTTTTAAATCTTAGGGACACAGACTACCAGAAATGGATTTATTTATAGGTTCTAAAAGCAAATAGTAAAAAAATGTTTAGTAATTTCTAGTGAATACATAGAATTAGTTTGCTTTCAGTGTTTGTATATATTTTTTTCTGATTAAGTATGTTACCTGTGGGTCTAGTGCCTTCTGAGTTAATGCAACAAGAAAGAAACTGTCCATTCCCCTCCCATTGAATTTAGTCAGATATTTCCATTCAGCTTCTCTAACCCATTGATTCTTGTTATATTCAAATATTAATAACAACATTCTTAATATTTTTCTGGTTGTGAAAATGATCCATATGTATTATGAAGATTCAACAAATACAGAAGAGAGGAAACATATACTCAAACACACACACAAGTGCAGGATAGAAGAGAAAGTTAAATTCATTCTTAATTTCAACATTGTACTTACTACATACAAAGCAAACATTTCCAGACTGGGAATATGTGAAATTCAGGTGTTGCAGACTGTCTAGCCAAATCCATCTTAACTAACCAACCTGTGTCAGAACACTGTGCCAACCTCTGAACCTTTCTGGATTGATAACGTGTATCAGGAACCATCTGTCTTCCTCCTATCTCCTTTTCTTCAGTCCTGGCAATTCATCTAAATTTTCCACTCCTATCCCTTTGAAATGTCTGCCTCTTATGTCTTCAATTTCTTCCTCCCTTCTTTTCTTTCTTTCCCTTAGCCAAAATTTAGGCTTATCCCTCCTATCCAAAAATAATCTGTTGTCACTACTTTTCCCTGTATCCACCATAGAGTTTCTTCTCATGTCTTAACTAAAAAGCATTTCTGCTATTCTATTTTCCATTTGTTTCTCAATTACTTGCAAACTGCCTCGCTTTGCCAGCTCTCTATGGAAATGATTCATAGTTTACCAATGACCTCTGTATTTCCAAATTCACTGAAAATGATTGTCTTTATTTACTGATCCTCCTTGGCTCTCTATTCCCTGACATCACATCATTCTGGTTCTTACACTTTTGCAATTGTTTGTCTCTTTTACATTTCTCACACAACACTTAAATGCCCATGTTCCATAGTAGTAAATTATTTGTTAAAATGAGATGGATAATCTCATCTTTGAAAATGTTTTCAATGATGACTCACATATGCAAAATTCCCCAAACTCTAGTTCCTACAGAGATCTCTGACTTCAGCTACAGATTCACAAACTTGGTTAGCTATTGGATGTTTCCATTTAGGTATGATGGTGGCGTCCCAAATTCAACAGATTTAAAACAAAACTGATTTTACCTTAGGCACCTTCTTGTATGTTCCCTGTCTTAAATGGTAGCACCATAATCCACTTAGTTAGAAACTAGGAGTTTTCTCAAAATTTCTTTATCTTTCAGGTTCAGATCAAGATGGCAGAGTAAGAGGACATAGAACTCAACTCCCCCATGAACACATCAAAGACGTCTATATGATGAATAATTGTTACTGAAAACTGGTAAAAGCACTTCCGTACGACCAAGATGGTAAGAAATAAACACACATAATTGAGTAGAAAGGGGAGGAAAGTGATTGAGTTGGGACCTGTGTCCCTGGGAGGGTATCAGAGGGAAAAAGGACTTTACCAGGGCAATACCTGCCCTGGAGAGTGAGCAGGTTGAGCCACAGGTTGAGACCTCTAGTCCTAGGAACCTCTGCAGGTGGACAACCCTCCTTGGCTGGTTGGAAGACACTGAGACAAACAGAAGGGCTATGGGAAGCTTGGATTCCATTCATGAGGAGTCTGCACATACTGGCTGGCCCCCAAGGCTGGACAGAGAGAGGTCTGTTCTAGTGGCCCCCGGGTTTTTCGCAACTATGCTACATGTCCTCCAGCCCAGGCTGGGTGAATGCTGAGGCCCTCCCTACTCACTCATGTCACGTTGTGGCACTGGATCTAGGGTGATCACAACCTAGTAAAAGACATGACCACGGGATGCAGAGGTGACCCAGTCCCAGGACAGAGACTGTTTTGGGTAGGGGTGACTATTGCTTGTGTTTACTCAAGGAGTGCCTCGGAAGCAGCCCAGATCTGTGACAGGGCTGCTCCACCATAGCTCACCTCGCACAGGGAATCCACACAGGTCTCACCTGCCCTGCAGAGCAGTTCCATGACAGGGCAGGGATAGCGGAGGATGGAGCATCACAGTCTGTGAGGGACAAAGGGAACTTGCATCCAGAGCTGCATGGTTCCTGTATACTCCTGCACGGCTCCTGAACAGAGCCGTGGGTTCTTACACAGACAGAGCATATGTACTCTGTCTGCACATGGGCCCCACTTGCTTCAGCACTCCCCATCTCCAGGACAAGGGTCCTGGTATGAGAAGAAGGAAAAATACACCTTTAAAGGGAACAGAGCAAGCTTGGGCCCAACCCATGGGGCTTCTGCTCTAGCAAGTTGGGATCAGACCTTGCCCCTAATAGGCAGTGATGGCCGCTGAGCAGATGGGAAGATGTGCCTCACACTGAGCAACAGCTCTAGTCTCTTCATCTCCAGCTCCACATCCCAGCAAGGTGATAGCTGCCAGCACAGAGGGTCCCAAACAAGATGAACCCAGACAGACCCACATCAAGATTTATCATAATAAAAATAGTGAAAGTTAAAGAATTCTAGACATAGTAAGACAAAAAAAACCAAGAGTCATGTACAAGGGAATCCCCATAAGCTATTAGCTGATTTCTCTGCAGAAACTTGGCAGACAAGAAGGGAATAGTGTGATATATTCAGAGTGCTGAAAGGGAAAAACATGTAACCTAGGATAGTCTACTCAGCAAGATTATCATTCAGAATAGGGGACATACAGAACTTCTCAGACAAAGAAAAACAAGCACTCATCAATACTAAACGTACCCTAAAGGAAATGTTAAAAGGTCTTTTCTAAGTGGAAAAGAAGGAAGATATAGGAAAGGGAAAATCCCGCTAGGAAAGGCAAATATATAGAGATGATAGGATCAACCACTTAAATAAGCCAGTATGAAGATTAAAAGACAACAAAAAAAGTAAAAATAGCTATAACTAAAGTAAACAGTTAAGGGATAAACATAAAGAATAAAATATGACATCAAAAACACAGGATGTCAGAGAGCAGAGGAAAGAAATGGAGATCATTCAGGATTGTTTGAAGTTAAATGACTACCAGCTTAAAATAAGTAAATATAGGTCATCATTTATGAACCCCAAGATAAGCACAAATCAAAAACAGATATACAAGATATACAACAGATAAACAAGAACTCAAAAAGAAGTAGCACAATCATACTGTTAAAAAACATCAGCCACAAGGGAAGAAACAGAATAAAGAAGAACTACAAAAACAACTGGAAAGCAAGTAATAAAATGGCATTAATTACATATGTATCTATAGTTACTTTAAGTGTCAGTGATTAAATGCTCCAATAAAAAGACGTAGGGTTGCAGATTGAATAACAAACAGCATGGTGCTGGCACCAAAACAGATATATAGATCAATGGAACAGAACAGACAACCCAGAAATAAACCCATGCACCTTCTGGACAATAAAGCAACAACAAATGAGGCAAGAATAAACAATGGAGAAAAGACAGTCTAACAAGTGGCATTGGCAAAACTGGACAGCTATACATAAAACAATAATATTAGAACATTTTCTCACACCATATATGAACATAAACTCCAAGCGGATTAAAGACTAAAATGTAAGACCTGAAACCATAAAAATCCTAAAAGAGACACAAGCAAAACACTAATTGACAAAAATTATAGCAACATTTTTTTAATCTGTCTCCTAAGACAAAAGAAATAAAAGCAAAAATAAATAAATGGGACCTAATGAAAATTAAATGATTTTGCACAGTAAAGGAAACCAATGACAAAATGATAGCTTCCAGAATGGGAAAATTATTTGCAAATGATATGACCAACAAGGGGATAATATCCAAAATACATGAACAGACAACTCAGTATGAAAAAACAGCCCAATCATAAAATGGGCAAAAGGTCTGAATAGACATGTTTCCAAAAAATCCATACAAATGATTAACAGCCACATGAAGAAATGCTCAACATCAGTAATTATTAGAGAAATGAAGTTAAAACAATGATATACCATATCACACCTGTCAGAATGGCTATCATCAAAAAGCCTACAAATAACAAATGTTGGCAAGGACATGGAGAAAAAAGGAATCCTTGTATACTGTTGGTGGGAATGTAAATTGCTGTAGTCAATATGGAAAACAGTATGGAGGTTTCTCAAAAAAACAAAAATAGAACTACCATATGATCCAACAATTCCACTCCTTGGTATACAACCAGAAAAAATGCAAACACACTAATTCCAAGGATTCACGCATCCCACTGTTCATTATAGCACTACTTACAATAACTGAGATATGGAAGCAACCCATGTGTCCATCCACAGACAGATGAATTAAGATGTGGTATATAAGTGCGCGGTTGCTGTGATGTGTGCACTCACTAGTATCTAACTCCTTGCAACCCCATGGACTGTAGCCCCCCAGGCTCCTCTGTCCATGGGATTTCCCAGGCAAGAATACTGGAGTGGGGTGCCATTTCTTTCTCCAGGGGATCTTCCCCCACCCAGGGATCTAACCTGCATCTCCTGTAGCTGATGAATTGGCAGGCAGATTCTTTACCACTGAGACACCAGGGAAGCCCTTGTGTGTGTGTGTGTGTGTGTGTGTGTGTGTGTGTGTGTGTGTGTGTGTGTGTGTGCGTGCGCAGGCACACATGCATGCATGCGTGTGTATAAACAGAATATTACTCAAGCATAAAAAGAATCAAATTCTGCCACCTGCAGCAATGTGGACAGACCTAGAGAATATTATGTACAATGAAATGTCAGACAGAGAATAATAGATACTCTATGATAACACTTACATGTGGAACTTGAAAAATAATACAAGGAATATGTATAGAAAAACAGAAACAGAATCATCAATATAGAAAACAAACTTGTGGTTATCAGTAGGGAGAGGGAATGGGGAAGGGGAAATGAGATTCAGGTATGAGATTAAGAGATACACACTACTATGTATAAAATAGATAAGCAACAAAGATATATAGCACAGAAATTTATAACCATTATAACAGCTTTTAATGATGTATAATCTGTTAAAATACTAAAGGCCAGCCTCTTAGAATGCACACATGGTTCCTCTGTCTCTGTCACCCTCGGTCGCGTCACCTCCCAATAATACGTTCATCATAAGCCAGTTGCTAGCAAACTCCCTTTCACTATGCTATTTGTCTTTTCTCCTCCTTGTTTAATTTCATCCCTTTGTTCTGGAATTTTTTCCTGCTTCCAGCTGCCATATCTGCCTTTTACCTGGCTTGTTGTTCCTTAGTTGGTAAGTCACGTCTGAGTCTTTTGCAACCCCATGCCAAGCTCCTCTGTCTATGGGATTCTCCAGGCAAGAATACTGGAGTGGGTAGCCATTTCCTTCTCTAGGAAATCTGCCCAACCCAGGAGATAAACCTGGTCTCCTGCATTGCAGGCAGATTCTTGACCATATGAGCCACCAAGGAAGCCCACAGCGCCTATGTAGTGCTTGGCTCAGGTCTTACTCCCAAAGTCTTTCTAAGTTTTCTTGCTATTCTTTCTTCACCCATTGTGTTAAATTTTCTTTTTATGGATTTTTCAATGCCTCTCTCTGTCATCCTCATACAGTATGTTGCAATTAGCTTTGCAGGTTTACTTACATATTGTCTTCCAAGGGATTCATAGCCCATTGGGGGCAAGGACTATGTACAAGTTGGTGCCTGTATAACCCCAGTTCTTAGCACAGTGGTTGCATGTGATTGGATTCAATACATACTTGAAAAAAAAAGTCTCTATTTGTTACACTGCTGCATTTGTTTTATGTTTTGGCTTTTTGGCTGTGAGGCATGTGGGATCTTAGCTCCCCAGCCAGGTATCAGACCTGCATCCTCTGCACTGGAAGGCAAAGACTTAGCCACCGGACTGCCAGGGAGGTCCCAATACATACTTTTAATGGACAAATGCATTACATCTTTTACTAGAATTCTTGAATAATCACTTACTGAGTGCCAACTAAGTGGAAAAGAGCACAAACATTGTGGCCAAGGACATATTGTTTATTCCATTTTTCTGATTTTCACCTCACTTTAATTAAGGGTTCAGAACATTTGAAAATGCACCTTGAAAACTAATAAACAGTACACTGAATACATGTTTATTAAATGTTTCACTGTCAATTGGTGTTGTAATTTTTTCTCCAATTCTTTGGTACACATCCAAAGAGAAGGTTAGAATCACTGTTTTCTTTAACCATGTTTACACATTCCCATTCCTTTACTCTGCAGAGGTTTTCAATAAACTTTGAATGCTTTTGGACATAGGAACAATTAATGATAGATACCATCTACCACAAAATTAGCCATAAGCTAAACATGATTTAATAATACCCATTATAGGTTTATTTTAATATTTGTGCTCTGTTGGACCTAAGCCAAGTCTGACATTATTGGCTTCAGTACCTTGTGACAAATGGCTCAGCTTCATACCGGTAAGAAAAAATAAAAATCAATGGAGACATTGATCAACTACAACACATACGTGTTTAAAAATAATTGTAGATGTACATGTAAATTATCATATGTGAAATCAATCACCAGCCCAGGTTTGATGCTTGATACAGGGTGCTCAGGGCTGGTGCACCAGGATGACCCAGAGAGATGGAATAGGGAGGGAGGTGGGAGGGGGTTTCTGGAAGGGGAACACATGTATACCCATGGCAGATTCACATCAGTGTATGGCAAAACCAACACGATAATGTAAAGATAGATAAATAAATAAATAAATAAATAAATAAATAAAAATTTAAAGATAAATAAAAATAAAAATAATTGTAGAACAAGAACATATTTTAGATTATTTAAATAAAGAATTTTATATGAATCATATCATTAAATTAATAAAACATGATTTTAATACTTATTTGATATTCTTAATAACTCTGAATACCACACAGGAGAAAATGAACTCTTACTTTCAAGCCAGAGGGTGATAACATCTTGCTTTTCAGATGAAGAGGTTTCCCTGGTGGTTCAGATGGTAAAGAATCTGCCTGCAATGCAGGACACCTGGTTCTGATCCCTGGGTTGGGAAGATCCTAGAGTAACACACACTTTTCAGATAAAGAAAATTAGCCCACATTTTCCTCTGCTGCTCTGTTAGATCTGTAATATCATGACCTGTGACTGCTTGAAGCCCTGGCTGAAGATGCCATTTCACCTTCAGTTCCATGTATACACATTTTGTGTTAACATCTATGTGCCTTAGGATTACTAGGTACACAGTTTTTACCACATTCTTTCTTCCTGTGTGTGTGTGCTGAGTCGCCCAGTCATGTCTGACTCTTTTCAGACCCAATGGATTATAGCCTACCAGTATCCTCTTGTCCATGAGATTTCCCAGGCGATAATACTGGAGTGGGTTGACATTTCTTTCTCCAGGAGATCTTCAAAACCCAGGGATCAAACCCATGTCTCCTGCATTGGTAGGCAGATTCTTTCCCATTGAGCCCCTGGGAAGACTCTTTCTTCTTCAATTTTTATCTATTTTAATCATATATTTTAAAAAAGATTTATTTATATATAGTTCACATACCATAATATTTACCCTTTCAAAATGTACTCAGCAGTGTTTTGTATATTCAGAGAGTTGTGCAACATCACCACCAAGCAAGAATAATGAGCCCAAAACACACAACAATCTGGCTGTAATCCCAGACCATCTTTACTCTTATGTTCCTGGCCTGCTAACTCTTAAATTCCATCTCCATCTGTTTCCTGACTTTTGATCCTTTTTTTTCCATTTAATGTTTGCTTCTATCCTGGAGATTTGGCATTTATATTTTGTCTCTAATTTCTGACAGTCTTCAAGAACTTTAGTGTAGAATTTTGCTCACCAGCTCTCTTATTTTGGTTACCTCTGGAGGTGCTTCTGCCTTAGCTGTTCTTTAAAAACCTCTGCACAGTTATAGCTCACCTCAATACTCCAGCCAGTTAACTATTTCCTGTAAGAGGGTCATGCAAACATTTTGCTTCCAATTTTTGTTTCTTGGGACTCAGCCTTCAATGAGACTATAACAACATGAATGAACCCAGAATCTCTTGATATATTGAAATGATGGCTTGGGAAATAAGCAGTGAAGGAAACGTGGACATCTTGTTTAGGAAAAACTTAGAGCATGCCCCCAGGAATTGGGAATTGCTTCTAGGTCAGGTACATAAAGATATGAAGTATACTCCAGGGAAGTGTAGATGAGTTGCCTGTGGCTCCTGTGTCTGGATCATACCTGAAGGCTTTGCATACTGGTGGTGTTCAGCACAGAATGAACCATCTCAGTGCTCATATTGGGAATGGGGAGTACGCGAAGGAGCACTTATGGCTGTCACTTTGATAAGAACATTACTGGCGCTGAAAGGACAGGGACCAGAGAGATTGGACTTCCTACATTGCATAGGGCAGCTCTCACAAAGAGTATTTGTTGGTGTCCTGCATGACTTTAAATGCCTAACAGACAAAATAGGTGTCATCAAGTGTTTAATGAATCTGATATTTTGAGGACTACTGACTCATCCCATGGCTTCCCTGGTGGCTCAGTGGTAAAGAACCCGCCTGCCAATGCAGGAGTCTTGGTTTCAGTCCCTGAGTTGGGAAGATCCCCTGGAGAAGGAAATGGCAACCCACTCCAGTATTTTTGCCTGGAAAATCTCATGGACAGAGGAGTCTGGCTGGCTACAGTCTGTGGGGCTGCAAAGGAGTTGGACATGACTCAGTGACTAAACAACAATAACTTATCCCAACAGCCCTCTACATGTCTATTGCCTTTGTCCTTACACTCTGCCCTAACCAAGAACGTGGCCCACAAACCCTGCCTTGTCCTTCTGGGGCCACCCTGAACACAGAGCTAACCTTTGACAGGGAGATCTTTCTTTTCCTTTTCCTCAGAATAAGCTAGTTATGAGGCCCAGAAAGAGCTATGGTTGGACAGCTTCAACACTGGGAAAGGATTGCAGAGCCAGCAGGTGAGTTTAAGTACAGCTGGAGGATCAAAGCATGGAGTCTGGATCCAGACTGTCTAGATTTGAACTCCAGCTTTGCAACTTACTATCAGTGAGACCTTGAGGAAAACACCATTGCCTCCATTTCTCCCTCTATAAAAATGGGGTAATATTGGTCCCTGCCCTAGAGGTTTGTTGTAGGATTAAATGTGTCAATAAATATAAAGTGCTTGTGAGATGACCTGGTATAGAGTAAGTGATATGTTAGCTATAAATATTAAGAAGCCTATGTCACTGATGATTTATGCTGGAAAAGGAAGGTCAGGTGCCCCATCAATTAAGATATATAACCTTGGGCTTCCCTGATGACTCAGTGGTAAAAAAAATATCCGCCTGCCATAGTACAAGACAGAGATTTGATTCCGGATCTGGGAAGACCCCACTTGCTGCAGAGCAACTAAGCCTGTGCACCACAACTATTGAGCCTGTGCTCCAGAGCCCAGGAGCCACAACTACTGAGCCCATGTGCAACAGTTACTGAAGTTCTTGTGCCCTAGAACCCTTGCTCCACAGCAAGAGAAGCCACCACAATTAGAAGCCCACACACCGCAACGAGAGAGTAGCCCCTACTCTCCCAACTGGAAAAAGCCTGCACAGCAATGAAGACCCAGCACAGCCAAAAATAAAATAAACAAATAAAATTATTCTTAAAAAGGTATGTGACCTTGAGCACTTCACTTTATCCATATGACTTTTCATTTCTCACTGGTAAAATAGATGAATATTTGTCCTGCCCCTATGTCTTATACCACGATGGCTATCTTCCAAAGGTTTAGCGATATGTCCTATCACACGATGACTTAAAGGTTATCTGCTAAAGGTTTAGGGCACACAGCAGCAAGCATCACATAATGCAGGCAGGAACTCACAGGCCAGTGTCAGCAGGACCATGAGTCCCCTGCTTTTACAATTTCCTGGAGAGATGTTTTTGGGACATAGGGCGGGGTGCTGGCAGAAGTCCTTTGCCTCTTGCTGTTTTCTCTTTTTAATGGAGAGTGCATAACAGCGATCTGCCTTTGGGAAACAGATACTCTGAGCTTTGGTGCCAGGTTTTTAATGATGTACTGGAAAAAGCTAGCTCTCTAGCATGCGCAGACTGTGAAGGAAGTTGCCAGGTCACCCACAGAGAGAGGTCCACAGTCAAGAACAGGCATTCCTGTTTTTCAGTACAAGAGTAAAAGGTAAAATGTAAGTGAACGGACTTTTAGAATTGTTAAGCACTATGTAAATTAATCTACTTATGAATACTAAAAAGTAATGGCACAGAGTACAATGAAGAACACTATATGTATTGAATGGAATGTAGTACACGTGATATTATGTTCTTTTTTACATCTCAACTGTCTAATCCTCTTTTTTATACTATGATTTTTTTTTTTTAGCTTTGGCTACGGTGGGTCATCATTGTTTTGCCCGGGCTTTCTCTAATTGCAGTACATGGGGGCTACTCTTTGCTGCAGTATGTAGGCTTATCATTGTGGTGTTGAAATCTTCTTGTTGACGATCACAGGCTCTAGGCACGCAGGCTTCAGTAGTGCTAACACGCGGGCTCAGTAGTTGTGACTTGCAGGCCCAAGAGTATGGGTTCAGTAGTTGTGGTGCTTAGTGGCTCCACAGCACAGGGAATCTTTCCAGATCAGGGATTGGAACCCTATCTCCTGCACTGGCATAGGCAGATTCCTATCCATTGTGCCACCAGAAAAGTCCTGGTATTATGTTCTTAATCCTAAACATATAACTTTGCTTTTAATAAGCATTTCTGATTTTAAAATGGTCTCTACTTATGATTGGTAGTTCATAACTGGGACGAAGAACCCCAGAAGTTTAAGAGGAGAAAAAAAAGATTGCTTAATTAATACAGTTCTTGTTCTAACACTAATAGCAAGATTAAAGTCACAGATTCTCATAGTATTTATAAGGCACTCAGTTATTTGTACATTCACTGGACTAAAATCTACATGTGCAATTCATATGTGATGCTGGAACTTACCGTGGAAGTTTAACTTGCATGACCACATTTCAGAAAGGAAACCAAATATAACTTGCCCCCAGTCCAATAGGTGATGTGTGACAGAGTGTAGGACTCAGATCTGCGTTTCCTACCTTGTAAACCAGTGATTTCTAGTACTGGACAGAAATGGAAACTATTTAGCTGGCTTGCTTCAATATGTAAAGTGATACTGCCTGCTGCCAGGGCTGGCCTCAAGGGCCTCAGTCAGTTGCATGGAATACCACATGTAGTTCAATGTCCTCTTAAAATTCTGCATTTTTTAGCAAGGGGGTCAGCATTTTTAGTTTATCCAGGATTTAGCATTACTTTGCTGGTCCTGCTTCTATAAAAGATCTGGACAGCTGTTTACACCATTTTCATGTTTGTAATGAGTGTGAAAAAGCCTGGACTATTTGGCGAAATTGTTTCTGAACATCTTTGGAACTGAGCTGTTTCTTTAAATTGTTGGGAAAATGGCTTCACCTTTCAGATATTAGTTTCCTCTCTTGTGAGAATGGTACTCACTTACTTTAAATGTGGTCATTTGTCGCTAAAGTGCTGTCTACCCGTGCTGATGATTCTGACGTCCTCCAGAGGAAGATACATTGATGATTCTTTTTACAGTTACCTACAATGCCCTTCTTTTGCCTTGAGCAACCCTCTTGGCAAACCATAGGACTTGGGACAAATGTGACTTCCTCTAGTTTCTTGAAGGAATATTTGACTCTTCTCTGCAGTTATGTTTAAAATGCAGTAGCTGAGGGGAATAGAGAGACAGAGAAATTATAAAACTGTCTGTAGACTTCAAATCACTGCAGATGGTGACTGCAGCCATGAAATTAAAATGTGCTTGCTCCTTGGAAGAAAAATTATGACAAACCTAGACAGTGCATTAAAAAGCAGAGACAGTACTTTGCTAACAAAGGTCTGTCTAGTCAAAGCTATGGTTTTTCCAGTAGTCATGTATAGATGTGAGAGTTGGACCATAAAGAAGGCTGAACACCGAAGAACTGATGCTTTTGAACTGTGGTGTTGGAGAAGACTCTTAAGAGTTCCTTGGACTGCAAGGAGATCCAACCAGTCAATGTTAAAGGAAATTAGTCCTGAATATTCATTGGAAGGACTGATACTGAAGCTGAAACTCCAATACTTTGGCCACCTGATGCATAGAGCCAATTCATTAGAAAAGAGCCTGATGCTGGGAAAGATTGAAGGCTGGAGAAGAAGGGGACAACAGAGGATGAGAATGTTGGATGACATCACCAACTCAATGGACATGAGTTTGAGCAAGCTCCAGGAGATGGTGAAGGACAGGGATGACTGGCATGCTTCAGTCCATGGGGTTGCAAAGAGTTGGACATGACTGAGTGACTGAACAACAATAAGACTTTGTCTCCTACCTAGAAAGAATACACTTATCTCTCAGAGTGTTCCTATGGTACCCTATATAAACCTCTTTAATTGCCCTTATCATCTGGTTGTAAAGGTTTCAATGTGGTTCTCCTCTACTAGGCTACTTAAGTAGTGGAATATTGCCTTATCTTTAAAGTATCAGTATTTAAGAAAATTTTGAAGAAATTTGGTGAAATGAAATAAAATGAATTGCTAAAGTTGCTGTATATTCAATGGCTTGAACTGTTATATATGTCAGTCACAATTATGCACTTTTCAGGTGAGTTATGTGAAACTTCCCTAAACTCAAAACTTAATGAATCCCCAAAATGAATGCCTAAGTGCTTCATTACTATCCTAGCACTTACATGAGAAACCTAAAAAAAAAAAAAAAAGATACAAACAAACAATTCACAAAACAGAAAGAGACTTGCAGACTTAGAGAAGAAACTTATGGGTCCTGAGGTTGGGAGGAAAGGGTAGCGGGGAGGGATAGACTGGGAGTTTGGAATTGACATGTGTACACTGCTATATTTAAAACAACCAACAAGGACCTACTATATAGCACAGGGAACTCTACTCAATACTCTGTAGTAAGCAAATGAGAAAAGAATTTGAAAAAAAGAGTAGATATTAATACACATATATGTATAACTGAATCACTTTTCTCTGCACCTTAAACTAACACAGTACTCCAGTAAAAAATAAAATTAGAAATCATAAGAGAAATAAAATCTTATAGGAATTCTTTCCTTGATTAAACAGTTTGTTCTCTGTAGCTGTGAGTTTCTGTTTTGTTATATTCATTAATTTTTTTAGGTTCAATGTACAAGTTAAAATACAGTATTTGTCTTTCTCTGTCTGACTTACTTCATTAAGCATAAAACCTTGCAGATGTATCTATGTTGTTGCAAATAGCAAAACTTCATTCCTTTCATGACTGAGTAATATTTTTTATGTATGCTGCTGCTGCTGCTAAGTCACTTCAATCGTGTCTGACTCTGTGTGACCCCATAGATGGCAGCCCATCAGGCTCCCCTGTCCCTGGGATTCTCCAGGCATAGAACACTGGAGTGGGTTGCCATTTCCTTCTCCAATGTATGAAAGTGAAAAGTGAAAGTGAAGTCTCTCAGTCATATCCGACTCTTCGCGACCCCATGGACTGCAGCCTACCAGGCTCCTCCATCCATGGGATTTTCCAGGCAAGAGAACTGGAGTGGGGTGCTATTGCCTTCTCTAATTTTATATATATACATATATATATATACACATACATGCACTACATCTTCTTTATCCATTTCTCTATTGATGGACAATTAGATTGCTTCCATATCTTGGCAATTGTAAATAATGCTGCTATGAACAATTGTGTTACTGTTTTTGTTTCTTCAAATGTAATATCCAGGAGTGAGATTGGTGGATGATATGTAGTTATATTTTTAATGTTTTTAGAAATCTCCATACTGTTTTTCATAGTGACTTTACCAATTTACATTTCCACCAGTAAGGCACAAGTCTACCTTTTCTCCACATCCTTGCCAATACATACTATTTGTAGAATTTTGATGATAGCCACTCTCACAGGTGTGAGGTGATATCTCACTGTGGTTTTGACTTACATTCCTCTGATTATTAATGATGCTGAGCAGCTTTTCATGTACTTGTTGGCTATCTGTATTTTTGGGAAAATGTCTGTTAGGTCCTTCTGCTCAGTTTTCGATCAAATTGTTTGCTTTTGATATTGTGTTGTATGAGCTTTTTATAGATTTTAAATATTAACCCCCTATCAACATATCATTTGCAAATATTTTCTCCCATCCAGTGGGTTGTCTTGTCATTTCGTTGATGGTTTCCTTTGATGTGCAAAAGCTTTTAAATTTGATTGGGTCTCATTTGTTAATTTTTGCTTTTTATTTCCTGGCCTGAGGATATAGACCCCCCCCCCCCAAAAAAAAGTGCTGCTATAGTTTCTGTCATAGAGAGTACTGCCTATGTTTTCTTCTTCAAGTTTTATGATTTTGGGTCTCACATTTATGTCTTTAATCCATTTTGAGTTTATGTTTGTATATATTGTAAAAAAAATGCTCTAATTTCATTCTTTTACATGTAACTGTCCAGTCTTCCTAACACTGCTTATTGAAGAGACTATCTTTTCATCATTGAATATTTTTGCCTCCTTTGTCATATATCAATTGGCCATATGAGCTTAGGTTTATTTCTGTGCTCTCTGTTCTTTTCTATTGTTTCATATGTCTGCTTTTCTGCCAGCAACATGCTGTTTTAATTACTATCAATTTGCAGTATAGTTAGAAGTCAGGATACTGTTCATACTGTTCATGAGGTTCTCAAGGCAAGAATACTAATGTGGTTTACAATTCTCTTCTCCAGTGTACCCCATTTTGTCACAACTCTCTGCCATGACCCGTCTGTCTTGGGTGGCCCTACATGGCATGGCTCATATTTTCCTTGAATTAGACAAGGCTATGGTTCATGTGATCAGTTTAATTAGTTTTCTGTGATTGTGGTTTTCATTCTGTCTGCCCTCTGAGGGATAAGGATAAGAGGCTTATGGAAGCTTCCTGATGGGAAAGACTGACTGTGGGGTAAACTGGATCTTGTTCTGATGGGCAGGGCCATGTTCAGTAAATATTTAATCCAATTTTCTGTTGATGGGTGGGGCTGTATTACCTCCTGTTGTCTGACCTGAGACCAAACTATGGTGGAGGTAATGAAAATAATGGCAACCTCCTTCAAAAGGTCCCATGGATGCACTGCCACACTCAGTGCCCTCAACCCTGCAGCAGGCCACTGCCAACCCATGCCTCCATTGGAAACTCCTGGACACTCACAGGCAAGTCTGGGTCAGTCTCTAGTGGGGTCACTACTCCTTCCTCCTGGGTCCTGGTGCACACAAGGTTTTCTTTGTGCCCTCCAAGAGTCTGTTTCGCCAGTACTGTGTGAGTCCTGGTGGCTCTATGGTGGGGTTAATGGTGACCTCCTCCAGGAGGGCTTATGCCACACCCAGGGCTGCTGCATCCATTGCCCCTGCCCCTGTGGCAGGCCACTGCTGACCCATACCTCCATAGGAGACACTCAAACACTCAATGGCAGGTTTGGCTCAATCTCTGTGGGGACTCCTGGTGTGCACAAGATTTTGTTTGAGCTCTCCAAGTATCTCTGGTGGGTGTGGGATTTGATTCTCAATGTGATTCTTGCCTCTCCTACTGTCTTGCCAGGGGTTCTTCTTTACCTTTAGATGTGCAGTATTGTTTTGATGGAATCCAACATTCTCAAGACCATCCTCAAGAAAAAGAAATGCAAAAAAGGCAAAATGGTTGTCTGAGGAGGCCTTACAAACAGCTGAGAAAAGAAGAGAAGCAAAAGGCAAGGAGAAAAGGAAATATATACCCATTTGAATGCAGAGTTCTGAAGAATAGGAAGTAGAGATAAGAAAGGCTTCCTCAGCAATCAATGCAAAGATATAGAGGGAAACAATAGAATGGAAAGATTACAGATCTCTTAAAGAAAATTAGAGCTACCAAGGGAAGATTTCATGCAAAGATGGGCACAATAAAGGACAGAAATGGTAGGGACCTACAGAAGCAAAAGATATTAAGAAGAGGTGGCAAGAATACACAGAAGAACTATATAAAAAAGATCTTTATAACCCAGATAACCACGATGGGGTGATCACTCACCTAGAGTCAGACATCCTGGAATGCAAAGTCAGGTGGGCCTAAGGAAGCATCACTACTAACAAAGCTAGTGGATGTAATGGAATTCCAGTTGAGCTATTTCAAATCCTGAAAGATGATGCTGTGAAAGTGCTGCACTCAATATGCCAGAAAATTTGGAAAACTCAGCAGTGGCCACAGGACTGGAAAAGGTCAATTTTCATTCCAATCCCAAAGAAATGCAATGCCAAAGAATGCTCAAATTACTGCACTATTGCACTCATCTCATATGCTAGTAAAATAATGCTCAAAATTCTCCAAGCCAGGCTTCAGCAATACATGAACTGTGAACTTCCAGATGTTCAAGCTGGATTCAGAAAAGGCAGAGAACCAGAGATCAAATTGCCAACATCTGCTGGATCATTGAAAAAGCAAGAGAGTTCCAGAAAAACATCTATTTCTGCTTTATTGACTATGCCAAAGCCTTTGACTGTGTGGATCACAATAAACTGTGGAAAATTCTTCAAGAGATGAGAATACCTGACCATGTTACCTGTGTCTTGAGAAACCTGTATGCAGGTCAGGAAGCAACAGTTCAACTGGCCATGAAACAACAGAATTGTTCCAAATTGGGAAATTAAGTCAAGGGTGTATATTGTCACCCTGCTTATTTAACTTATATGCAGAGTGTATCACATGAAATGCCAGGCTGGTGAAGCACAAGCTGGAATCAAGAATGCCAGGAGATATATCAATAACCTCAGATAAGAACTAAAAAGCCTCTTGATGAAAGTGAAAGATGAGCATGAAAAAGTTTGCTTAATGTTCAAGATTCAGAAAACTAAGATCATGGCATCTGGTCCCATCACTTCATGGTAAATAGATGGGGAAACGATGGAAACAGTGAGAGACTTTATTTTCGGGGGCTCCAAAATCACTGCAGATGGTGATTGCAGCCATGAAATTAAAAGATGCTTGCTCCTTAGAAGAAAAACTATGATCAACCTAGATAGCATGTTAAAAAGCAGAGACATTACATTGCCAATCAAAGCTATTTTTTTTTTCCAGTAGTCATGTATAGATGCGAGAGTTGGACTATAAAGGAAGCTGAGCACTGAAGAATTGATGCTCTTGAACTGTGGTGTTGGAAAAGACTCTTGAGAGTCCCTTGGACTGCAAGGAGATCAAACCAGTCAATCCTAAAAGAAATCAGTCCTGAATGTTCAATGGAAAGACTGATAGTAAAGCTGAAACTCAAATACTTCGGCCACCTGATTCATTGGAAAAGACGCTGATGCTGGGAAAGCTTGAAGGCAAAAGGAGAAAGGGATGACAGAGGATGAGATGGTTGGATGGCATCATTGACTTGATGGACATGAATTCGAGCAAGCTCTGGTAGTTGGTGATGGACAGGGATGACTGGCGTGCTGCAGTCCATGAGGTCACAAAGAGTCAGACACAACTGAGCGACTGATCTGTAATAGATGTCAGGAAGCTTGATATCTCTGGCTTTTTTCCCCCTAGAGATTGCTTTGGCTACTCAGAGTTGTGATCACATAAAAATTATAGGATTATATTTTTCTAGCTCTCTGAATAATGTCATGGGTATTTTGAAAGGGGTTGCATTAAATCTGTAGCTTGCTTTAGGAAGTATGGCCATCTTCATAATATTAAGTCTTCCAATCCAAATGGAACATGTTTCCATTTCTTTTTAACATCTTCAGTTTGCTTCATCAGTGTTTTATAGTTTTCAGAGGATAAGTCTTTCACCTCCCTGGTTAGTTTATTCCTAGGTATTTAATTCTCTGTGATGCAATATTTATTTATTTACTTTGGCTGCACTGGGTCTTTGTTGCTTTTTCCACAGGCTTTCTTTAGTTGCCAGAAGTGGAGGCTGCTCTTTGTTTTGGTGCCGGGGCTTCTCATCGTGTTGGCTTCTCTTGTGGTAGAGCACATGGTCTAGGTACTCGGGCGTTAGTAGTTGTGGCACACAGCCTCAGGAGTTGCAGCTCACGGGCCCTAGAACATGCACACAGGCTTCAATAGTTGTAGCACATGGGCTTGATAATTGTGACTCACAGGCTCCAAAGCTCATGCTCAGTAGTTGTGGCACATGGGCTTAGTTGCCCTGAGACAATGTGAAATCTTCCTGGACAAAGGATTAAACCCCTGGCCACTGCATTGGCAGGTGGACTCTTATCCACTGCACCACCAGGGAAGTTGCTTGATGCAGTTTTAAATGGGATTGTTTTTTACTTTCTCTTATTCGTAGTTCATTATTAGTGTAAAGGAAAGTGACAGATTTCTGTATGTGTCTTGTATCCTGCAACTTTACTGAATTCGCTTATTAGTCCTAATACTTGTGTGTGTGTGTTTGTGTGTGTGTGTGTGTGTGTTTGTGTGTATGTGTGTGTGTAGGCTTTAGGGTTTTTAATATATAGTGTTATGTCATCTGAAAATTGGAGAAGGCAATGGCAACCCACTCCAGTATTCTTGCCTGGAGAATCCTGTGGACAGAGGAGCCTGGTGGGCTGCTGTCCATAGGGTCACACAGAGTCGAACATGACTGAAGCAGTTTAGCATGCATGCATGCATTGGAGAAGGAAATGGCGACCCACTCCAATGTTCTTGCCTGGAGAATCCCAGGGATGGAAGAGCCTGGAGGGCTGCTGTCTATTGTGTCACAGAGTTGGACACAACTGAAGCAATTTAGCAGCAGCAGCGTCTGAAAATACTGAAAGTTTTACTTTCCCCCTCCCAACTGGATGACTTTTATTTCTTTTTCTTATTGTTGTGAGTAGAATTATAATAACGTGTTAAATAGAAATGGTAAGAGTAGGCATCCTTGTTTTGTTCCTGATTTTAGAAGAAAAGCTTTCAGTTTGTCATAAATGGCCTTTGTTATGTTAAGATACTTTCCCTTTCTGTCCACTTTGATTAGTTTCTATTATGAATGGATTTGAATTTTGTCAAATGCTTTTTCTGGATCTACTGAGATGATCCTGTGATTTTTATCCAGCTTTTATCAATGTGGTGTATCATATTGATTGTGAATATTGAACCAGTCTAACTTCCCTGGAATAAATTCCACTTGATCATGATATATGATACTTTTTAAACATAGCTGAATTCTGTTTACTAATATTTTGTTGAAGATTTTGCATATGTATTAATTAGGAATATTGACTGGTAATTTTCTTTTTTTGTAGTGTCTTTGTCTGGTTTTGCTATCAGGGTAATGTTGACCTCATATAATGAGGTTTTGAGTGCTCCCTCCTCTTCAGTTTTTGGAATAGTTTGAGAAGGATACGTATTTACTTTTCTGTATGATTGGTAGAATTCTACTTTGAAGTGGTATAATCCTAAAGTTTTGCTTTTGGGGCATTTTATGAATGCTGATTCAATTATAATTCTAATACTCTAATTATAATTCTTCTTGATTCAGTCTTGGAAGATTATATGTATCTAGAAATATATCCATTTCTTCTAGGTTGTCTAATTTGTTGGAAAATTATTTTCTTGTTACTGTTTTTATTTCCATGGTATCAATTGTGATTTTTTTGTCTTTCATTTATTTTGTTTATTTGGGCCTGTTGTCTGATTTTTTAAATTAGTGTAGCTAAAGGTTTATCAATTTTATTTATCTTTTTAAAAAACAGCTCTTAGTTTCATTGTTCCTTTCTATTTTTTGTGCATTAAACTATCCTCATGTTTTAAAATTTTTTTCCTTTTTGCCAGTCTGCTTGGGTAGTTTCCCTTATTCTGTCTTTCAGATTGCTTATGAGTTCTTTTTAGACATTTTTTGGCCATACTTTAGCATGTGGGATCATAGTTCCCTGACCAGGGATCAGACCTGTGCACCTTAACTTATGAGTTCTTATGTATCACCTAAGCTGCTAATTCTTTCCAATAGACATTTCATTTCTGTTATTATAGGTATTTTTTTCAGCTCTGATTGCTTTTTCATATTTCATATTGTTCTTTGTGAAATTGTCACTGTAGTCATCTATTCTTTTCCTAAGTTAAGTTAGCATTCTTATTACTATTGTTTTGAACTCTTTATCAAGTAGATTATTTGTCCCTGTTTCATTAGGGTTTTTATTTTCAGAGATTTTTTTCTTGTTTTTTTTTTTAAACATATCTGTGTTTTTATTTTAATTTTCTCAGTCTTTGTAGATTTGATGAAACAGTTACTTATACAGTGTTAAAGGCATATCCTATGAGGAAGCATCCCTATGCAGTTTCTGTGAGCCATCAGCTCTGGTGGGAGAGCTGAATCTAAAATGAGCGGAGGCTGTGTCTTCTAAAGGGGTACAGTGACTGTCCATGCATTAGTGGATTGTAAGGCTGAAATGGGAACAACTAGAGCTAGAACCAGGTGTGAGCCAAGGCTTCGCCTATGCTCAACAGCAGTCACCATGTTGTTAGGGGTAGGAGGGGACCTGAAGTGGAGCAGGAGCTGTGAGGGAGTTGATGGGGCTGATGGGGATGATGGCAGTCTCCATATTGGTTGGGATTGTGGCCAAGGCCCAAGGATTTGGGGGCTGCACTTCTGTGCTGGTTTCACATTTCCCCTCAGTGTGTATGCCTTGGTTTTAGACTTGGTTGGGGGCTACACCACTGTGTTGGTTTCATTCTCTCCCGAGTGTAAATATGGATGTGTGTGCCAGAAATGTTATTCTCCCTGGAGCTGGTTTTACGCCCTCCTAAGTATGTGCACAAATGCACATAACTGCGGTGGTTGCCTCTGCCCTGGTCAAAGGTAGGGTCAGGGCCCAACCGAGCTCTGTTCCCTCTTTAGTGTGCATACTCTTATTTGCAGTGGCTGCCTCTGTCTTAATTGGGAGCAGCACCAGAGCAAGAGGGACTGGAGCAGGAGCCCAGTGAGAGCTGGGCGACATGCTGTCGGTGGTACTGGCAAACAAGCCAGAGCATTGAGCAGTTTCTAACTGGCTGTCTCCATGTTGTGACTGGGATTAAGCAAAGTCTGTGTATGCACTCTAGAAGAGCAGAGTCTCAGTTTCTTAGAGCCCTTTGATAAACCTCACTGGTTTTCAAACCAGCTTAAGGAGGCTGTCAGACTGCAAGACTGGCCTTCCTATTATGTGACTTCAACACCTCACTACCCAGAGAGGATCCCCAAGGCTGTGATATCCCCCTCTCTCCTGGGTCTCCAGCTAGCAGTGCTATTTCAGACTAGACACACTTCTCTTTTCTTCCTATCTGACTCCGTGCAGATCTTTCTTTATAGCTTAGTTGTAGAACAGATGTTCTGCTAGCTAGTGTTCATGTCAATTTCTAAGAATTGTTCTCTGTGTAGTTGTAGTTTGGATGTGTTTGTGTGGGAAGATGAGCTCAGTGTCATTCAATTCCACCATTTGGATCCCACCTTCTTTAGCTATTGTTACTGATGGAATCATGAGCTATTTCCAGGCTTTGGTTATTATGAATAAAGCTACTAAAAATATTTTTATACAAGTGTTTTTGTGAACATGTGTTTTCACTTCTCTTGGATAAACACAGGATTGAATTACTGTGTCAAAATACAAATATATGCTTAGTTTCATAAAAAATTGCCAGAAGTTTTGCAAAGTGGTTGTACAGTATTACACACCAATTAAAAATGCACGAGATTTACAAGTGCTTAATATTCTCCCCAAATTCTAGTTAGGTCATTCTTTTTCATTTGAATTATTCTGATCAGGTGTGTAGATATCTGTGCAATTTTTAACAGAAATTTTCCTTACAAGCAATACTGAGCAGTTTTTCATGTCTTTATTGGTCATTAGTATCTCTCCTTTTGTCAAATGTCTGTTGAAATATTTTGCTGAGAAGAGCTACCCTCGTTGCACCAGCCCCGAGCATCAATCCTGGTGCAACGAGATTTCCCGGGGAGAGGGAGGAGGGAGGGGGGTCCTGGAGGGGGAGCATATGTAAACCCATGGTGATATCATGTCATTGTATGGCAAAACTAATAAAAAAAAATGAGAAAAAAAAAAAAAGAATGCATCCTCTTCTACATAAAAAAAAAAAGAAGAAGAGCTACCCTGCGCCCAAGGTCAGGGGTGGTGGCCAAGAGGAGCTACCCTGTGTCCGAGGTAAGGAGCAGCAGCTCCGCTTTGCTGCAGTAGCCGTGAAGAGAGACCCTGTGTCCAAGGTAAGAGAAACCCAGGTAATACGATAGGCACTGAGAGGGGGGTCAGGAGGCAGACAGGCTGAAACTACAGTCACCGACAACAAGCCAAGCTTATCACGTGGACCACAGCCTTGTCTAACTCATTGAAACTAAGCCATATCGTGTGGGGTCACCCAAAATGGACAGGTTATGGTGGAGAGAGCTGATAGAATGTGGTCCACTGGAGAAGGGAATGGCAAACCACTTCAGCATTCTTGCCTTGAGGACCCCATGAACAGTATGAAAAGGCAAAAAGATAGAACGCTGAAAGATGAACTCTGCAAGTCAGTAGGTGCCCAGTATGCTACTGGAGATAAGTGGAGAAATAACCCCAGAAAGAATGAAGGGATGGAGCCAAAGAAAAAACAACACCCAGTTGTGAATGAGACTGGGGACATAAGCAAGATTCAATGCTATAAAGAACAATATTGCATAGGAGCCTGGAATGTTAGGTCCGTGAATCAAGGCAAATTGGAAGTAGTCAACTAGGAGATGACAACAGTGAACATTGACATTCTAGGAATCAGTGAACTAAGATGGAAGAGAATGGGTGAATTTAACTCAGATGATCATTATATCTACTACTGTGGGCAGGAATCCCTTAGAAGAAATGGAGTAGCCATCATAGTCAACAAAAGAGTCCGAAATGCAGTATTTGGATGCAATCTCAAAAATGACAGAATGATCTCAGTCCATTTCCAAGGCAAACCATTCAGTATCACAGTAATTCAAGTCTATGCCCCAACAAGTAATGCTGAAGAAGATAAAGTTGAACAGTTCTATGAAGACCTACAAGACCTTCTAGAACTAACACCCAAAAAAAGATGTCCTTTTTACTATAGGGGACTGGAATGCAAAAGTAGGAAGTCAAGAAATACCTGGAGTAACAGGCAAATTTGGCCTTGGAGTATAGAATGAAGCAGGGCAAAGGCTAATAGAGTTCTGTGAAGAGAATGCACTGGTCATAGCAAACACCCTCTTCCAACAACACAAGAGAAGACTCTACATATGGACATCACTAGATGGTCAACATGAAAATCAGATTGATTATATTGTTTGCAGCCAAAGATGGAGAAGCTCTGTATAGTTAGCAAAAACAAGACCAGGAGCTGACCGTGGCTCAGATCATGAACTCCTTATAGCCAAATTCAGACTGAAACCGAACAAAGTGGAGAAAACCACTAGACCATTCAGGTATGACCTAAATCAAATCCTTTATAACTATACAGTGAAAGTGAGAAACAGATTTAAAGGACTAGATCTGATAGACAGAATGCCTGAAGAATGATGAATGGAGGTTTGTGACACTGTACAGGAGACAGGAATCAAGACCATCCCCAAGAAAAAGAAATGCAAAAAAGCAAAATGACTGTCTGAGAAGGCCTTACAAATAGCTGTGAAAAGGCGGCAAGCAAAAAGCAAAGGAGAAAAGAAAAGATATACCTATTTGAATGCAGAGTTCCAAAGAATAGCAAGGAGAGAAAAGAAAGCCTTCCTCGGTGATCAATGCAAAGAAATAGAGGAAAACAATAGAATGGGAAAGATTAGAGATCTCTTCAAGAAAATTAGAGATACCAGAGGAAAGTTTCATGTAAAGATGGGCTCAATATAGGACAGAAATGGTAGGGACAGAACAGAAGGAGAAGATTTTAAGAAGAGGTGGCATGAATACACAGATGAACAGTACAAAAAAGATCTTCACGACCCAGATAATCACAATGGTGTGATCACTCACCTAGAGCCAGACATCCTGGAATGTGAAGTCAAGTGGGCCTTAGAAAGCATCACTATGAACAAGGCTAGTGGAGGTGATGGAATTCCAGTTGAGCTATTTCAAATCCTGAAAGATGACACTGTAAAAGTGTTGCACCCAATATGCCAGCAAAATGGAAAACTCGGCAGTGGCCATAGGACTGGAAAGGTCAGTTTTCATTCCAATCCCAAAGAAAGGCAAATGAATGCTCAAATGCAAAAGAATGCTCAAACTACCACACAATTGCACTCAACTCACACACTAGTAAAGTAATGCTCAAAATTCTCCAAGCCAGGCTTCAGCAATACGTGAACTATGAACTTCCAGATGTTCAAGCTGGTTTTAGAAAAGGCAGAGGAACCAGAGATCAAATTGCCAACATCTGCTGGATCATTGAAAAAGCAAGCGAGTTCCAGAAAAACATCTATTTCTGCTTTATTGACTATGCCAAAGCCTTTGACTGTGTGGATCACAATAAACTGTGGAAAATTCTGAAGGAGATGGGCATACCAGACCACCTGACCTGCCTCCTGAGAAACCTGTATGCAAATCAGGAAGCAACAGTTAAAACTGAACATGGAACAACAGACTGGTTCCAAATAGGAAAAGGAGTATGTCAAGGCTGTATATTGTCACCCTGCTTATTTAACTTATATGCAGAGTACGTCATGAGAAACGCTGGGCTGGAGGAAGCACAAGCTGGAATCAAGGATGCCGTGAGAAATATCAATTACCTCATGTATGCAGATGACACCACCCTTATGGCAGAAATGAAGAGGAACTAAAGAGCCTCTTGATAAAAGTGAAAGAGGAGAGTGAAAAAGTTGGCTTAAAGTTCAACATTCAGAAAATTAGGATCATGGCATCTGGTCCCATCATTTCATGGCAGATAGATGGGGAAACAGTGGCTGACTTTATTTTTATGGGCTCGAAAATCACTGAAGATGGTCATTGCAGCCATGAAATTAAAAGACACTTACTCCTTGGAAGGAAAGTTATGACCGACCTAGACAGCATATTAAAAAGCAGAGACATTACTTTGCCAACAAAGATCCATCTAGTCAAGGCTATGGTTTTTCCAGTGGTCATGTATGGATGTGAGAGTTGGACTACAAAGAAAGCTGAGTGCCGAAACATTGATGCCTTTGAACTGTGGTGTTGGAGAAGACTCTTGAAAGTCCCTTGGACTGCAAAGAGATCCAATCAGTCCATCCTAAAGGAGATCAGTCCTGGGTGTTCATTGGAAGGACTGATGTTGAAGCTGAAACTGCAGTACTTTGGCTACCAAATGCTAAGAGCTGACTCATTGGAAAAGACCGTAATGCTGGGAAAGATTGAGGGCAGGAGGAGAAGGGGACGACAGAGGATGAGACGGCTGATGGCATCATCAACTCAGTGTCCATGGGTTTGGGTGGACACTGGGAGTTGTTGATGGACTGGAAGGCTTGGTCTGCTGTGGTTCATGGGATCGCAAAGAGTCGGATACAACTGAGTGACTGAACTGACTGAATAGATTTTGTCTGTTAATTGTTGAGTTGTAAGAGTTTTTAGAACTATATTGTATATTGCGGTCTTTCATCAGATACATGTTTGTAAAAGTTTCTTCCCTGTCTTTGAGTTACTTGTTAATTTTTAAATATCTTTTGATGGCCGAAGTTTTACTTTACACAAAGTCTGATATATGTTTTTTTTTTCTTCTCTGGTTATTGCTTTCTTAGTTTTGTCTATAAAACTTTTGTTATACATTACAAGGGTATTATTCCATGCTTATTATTTTTAAAGTTTTATAGATTTAGTTAACATATTTTAGTTTATGATATAGCTTGAGTTAATTTTTGTATATGATACTAGATTGTGTTTGAAGGTAATTATTTCCTTATGGCTATCTGCTTTTTCTGGATCATTTATTGAAGACCTTCCTATGCCTTTTGGATATTGGATACCCCTTTTGGATATTGAAGAAATTCCTATCCCTTTGGATGCCTTTTGGATTTCAAGAGCTCCTTTGTCAAAACTTGACTTACCATCAACATGTGATTGTATTTCTGGACTCTCACTTGTTTAATCTGTTTATCAGCTGTAGACTAGTACCACATTTATCACTGTAGCTTACTAGTAAGTCTGGAGGTTAGCTAATATACATCCTCCAATCTTGTTCTTTTTCAAGGTTGCTTTGGATATTATAGGTCATCTGTGCTTTCATATAAATATTAGAATAAATTTCTACAGAAGTGTCTGCTGAGATTGTGTTTGGGACTGCCCTAAATCTATAGATCAATGTGGAGTGATCGGATGCCTTAACAATTTTGTTAAGTTTTGTTTATTTTTGAACTTTAGACCTTTTAAGTATTATCATTGCTTTACAGTAATCAGCTTATAGCTCCAATACAAGATTCAATAGAAATGGCAGGACTAGACATCTTGACTTTTTTTTTCAGCTCCTAGGGGAAAAGCACTCAATATTTTAGCATTACATAGCTTTTTAATATGCCCTTTATCAGGCTAAGAATGTTTCTTACTATTTCTTGTATATTGAGAGTTATCACAGATGATTGATGACTTTTGTCAAATGCTTGTTTGTAAACACCCTCTTCCAATAATACAAGAGAAGACTCTACACGTGGACATCACCAGATGGTCAATACCAAAGTCAGATTGATTACATTCTTTGCAACAAAGAGGGAGAAGCTCTATACAGTCAGCAAAAACAAGACTGGGAGTTGACTGTGGCTCAGATCGTGAACTCCTTATTGCCAAATTCAGACTTAAATCGAAGAAAGTAGAGAAAACCACTAGACCATGCAAGTATGACTTAAATCAAATCCTTTACAATTATACAGTGGAAGTGACAAATAGATTCAAGGGATTGAATCTGAAAGAGAAAGTGCCTGAAGAACTATGGACGGAGGTTAGTGACATTGTACAGGAGGTTGTGATCAAGACCATCCTCAAGAAAAAGAAATGCAAAAAAGGCAAAATGGTTGTCTGAGGAGGCCTTACGAATAGCTGAGAAAAGAAGAGAAGAAAAAGGCAAGGAGAAAAGGAAAGATAGACCCATTTAAATGCAAAGTTTTGAAGAATAGCAAGGAGAGATAAGAAAGACTTCCTCAGTGATCAGTGCAAAGAAATAGAGGAAAACAACAGAATGGGAAAGACTAGAGATATCTTCAAGAAAATTAGAGATAACAAGGGAACACTTAATGCAAAGATGGGCTCCATAAAGGACAGAAATGGTATGGACCTAACAGAAGCAGAAGATATTAAGAAGAGGTGACAAGAATATACAGAAGAACTGTACAAAAAAGATCTTCATGACCCAGATAATCATGATGGGATGATCACTCACCTAGAGCCAGACATCCTGGAATGTGAAGTCAAATGGGTCTTAGGAAGCATCACTGCAAACAAGGCTAGTAGAGGTGATGGAATTCCAGTTGAGTTATTTCAAATCCCAAAAGATGATGCTGTGAAACTGCTGCACTCAGTATGCCAGCAAATTTGGAGAACTCAGCAGTGGCCACAGGACTGGAAAAAGTCAGTCTTCATTCCAGTCTCAGAGAAAGGCACTGCCAAAGAATGCTCAAACTACCACACAGTTGCTCTCATCTCACACACTAGCAAAGTAATGCTCAAAATTCTCCATGCCAGGCTTCACCAGTATGTGAACCATTAAATTCCAGATGTTCAAGTTGGATTTAGAAAAGGCAGAGGAACCAGATATCAAATTGCCAATATCCATTGGGTCATCGAAAAAATGTAAGAGTTCCAGGAAAACATCTACTTCTGCTTTATTGACTATGCCAAAGCCTTTGACTGTGTGGATCACAACAAACTGTGGAAAATTCTGAAAGAGATGGGAATATCAGGCCACCTGACCTGCCTCCTGAGAAATCAATATGAAGGTCAAGAAGCAACAGTTAGAACTGGACATAAAAGAACAGAGTGGTTCCAAATAGGAAAAGGAGTATGTCAAGGCTGTATATTGTCACCCTGCTTGTATAACTTATATGCAGAGTACACCATTCAAAATGCCAGGCTGGATGAAGCACATGCTGAAATCAAGATTGCTGAGAGAAATATCAATAACCTCAGATATGCAGATGACACCATACTTATGGCAGAAAATGAAGAAGAACTAAAGAGCCTCTTGATGAAAGTGATAGAGGAGAGTGAAAAAGCTGGGTTAAAACTCAACATTCAGAAAACTAAGATCATGACTTCTGGTCCCATCACTTCATGACAAATAGATGGGAAACAATGGAAACAGTGACAGACTTTTTTGGGGGCCCCAAAATCACTGCAGATGGTGATTGCAGCCATGAAATTAAAGATGTTTTACTCCCTGGAAGAAAAGTTATGACCAACCTAGCCAGCATAATGAAAAGCAGAGACATTACTTTGCCCACAAATCTTCATCTAGTCAAAGCTATGGTTTTTCCAGTAGTCATGTATGGATGTGAGAGTTGGACTATAAAGAAAGCTGAGTGCCAAAGAATTAATGCATTTGAACTGTGGTGTTGGAGAAGACTCTTGAGAATCCCTTGAACTGCAAGGAGATCCAATTAGTGAATTCTAAAGGAAATCAGTCCTGAATATTCATTGGAAGGACTGATACTGAAGCTGAAACTCCAATACCATGGCCACCTGATGTGAAGAACTGACCCATTTGAAAAGACTCTGATGCTGGGAAAGATTGATGTCAGGAAGAGAAGGGGATGACAGAAGATGAGATGGTTAGATGGCATCACCAACTTGATGGACATGAGTTTGAGTAGGCTCCAGGATTTGGTGATAGACAGGGAAGCCTTTTGCACTGCAGTCCATGGGGTCACAAAGAGTCGGACACAACTGAGTGGCTGAACTGAACTGAATCTATTTGAAATGATTATATTGGGTTTCTTTTATTGCATTAATACAGTGAATTACATTGATGACTTATGCATATTAAACCAGTCTTGCATACTTAGGGTAAACTCACTTTATCAAGATTTGTTATTCTAGTAGCTCACCTGGTAAAGAATCTACCTGCAATGAGTGAGACCTGGGTTCAGTCCCTGGGTTGGGAAGATCCCTTGGAGAAGGGAAAGGCTACCCACTTCAGTATTCTGGCCTGGAGAATTCCATGGACTGTATAGTCCATGTGGTCGCATAGGGTTGGACACAACTGAGCAACTTTCACTCAAATCACTCAAATCATACATATTGCTGGATCAACTTTGCCAATACCTTGTTAAAAATCTTTTATGGTTTTAAGAAATACTGGTACAGAGTGTTATTTTTTGGTAATATTTTTGTCAGGTTTCATTCCAAGAGTTATGTTGACTTCATAAAATCAGTTGTAAAGTCTGTCTTCCTCCATATTCTCTCAGAGTTCCTGAAATGTCAATGTTATTTCTTCCTCATATGTTTATAGAATTCATCAGTGAACCGAGAAACTTGCTTGTGGAAATGATTTTGATAATAAATTTAATTTTTCTATTAGATACAGGACTATATATATCTTCTGCTGCTGCTATAGCTTGTATCAGTTTTGATAAATAGTATTTTCAAGATATTTGTCAACTTTTCTTACTTATCGCCATCCTTGATAATCATAATTTATTTTTCCTTTCCTTTTCTTCTTGGTAAGTCTAGCTAGGTTTATTAATTTATAATGTTTTCCATTGATGTTTATACTTCACCATGCTCTGATCTTATATTGATATTTTTCTTTATGTAGATTTGAGGTTTTTATTAACTTCCTTAGACAAAATCTTAAATGCTTCAGTTTAAATAATTTTCTAATATAAATAATTTAAGGTATAAAACTTCCTGTAAGAAGTATAATGCATCACACAAATTTTGACATATTGTGTTTTTGTTGTCATTCATTATTTTCCTTTTGATTAGTTTTTCTTCTATACATTATTGCAAAATGAATTGTTTAATTTTCACATATATGTTAGTTTAAAAAAATTTTTATTATAATTTAATCATATGAGGCATATTTATTGAGGCTTGTTTTATGGCCCAGTATATTGTTTATCTTGTACCAAATAAAACTGGAAAGAACATGTATTCTGTAGCTCTCCTGTGTTGTTAAATATAAATAACAATTAGGCTAAGTTGTTTAATAGTGTTATTCATCTTCTAAGTCATTATGTATGTCTGTGCATGTGTGTGTGCTCAGTCATGTCTGAATCTTTGCATCTGACTCTTTGTGTCCAAATCTTTGTGACTCCACGGACTGTAATCCAGTCTCTTCTGTCCATAGAATTTTCCAGATAAGAACACTGGAGTAGGTTGCCATTTCCTATTCCAGGGGATCTTCCCAACTTGGGAAGATTGAACCCACCTCTCCTGTGTCTCCTGTATTGGCAGATGGATTCTTTACCACTGTACCACCTGGGAAGCTCCTTTGTAAAATTATTTATTTCTTAAATAATTTTTTTTGTTGTTTATTTGGCTGCACTGGGTCTTCGTGGCTTTGCACAGGCTTTCTCTTGTTGCAGTGCGAGGGCTTCATATTGTGGTGATTTCTCTTTTTGCAGAGCACAGGCTCTAAGTGTGCAGGCTTCAGTATTTATGGCTTGTGGGCTCTAGAGCGTGGGCTCAGTAGTTGTGGCACACAGGACCAGTTGCTCCATAGCATGTGAAATTTTTGCAGACCAGAGATTAAACCTATATCCCTCCATTGGCAGATGGATTTTTCCTTGCACCACAAGAGAATTCTGTCAAGTTCTTCTTTTACTTCTTTACTTCTTAAATTTTGAAACCTTGTGTTTAGGAATATTGATGATTGTTATAGCTTTGTATATTTATGATTTCAGTTCAGTCACTCAGTCGTGTCTACCTCATTGTGACCCCATGGACTGCAGCAAGCCAGGCTTCGCTGTCCATCACCAACTCCCAGAGCTTACTCAAACTCATATCCATCAATTCAGTGGTGCCATCCAACCATCTCGTCCTCTGTTGTCCCCTTCTCTTCCCGCCTTCAATCTTTCCCAGCATCAGGCTCTTTTCTAATGAGTCAGTTCTTCGCATGAGGTGGCCAAAGTATTGGAGTTTCAGCTTCAGTATCAGTCCTTCAAATGAATATTCAGGACTGACTTCCTTTAGGATTAAATGGTTTGATTTCCTTGCAGTCCAAGGGATTCTCAAGAGTCTTCTCCAATACCACAGTTCAAAAGCATCAATTCTTTGGCGCTCAACTTTCTTTATAGTCCAGCTCTCACATCCATACATGACTACTGGAAAACCATAGCTTTGACCAGATGGACCTTTGTCATTAAAGTAATGTCTCTGCTTTTTATTATGCCATCTAGGTTGGTCATAGCTTTTCTTCCAAGGTGCAAGCATCTTTTAATTTCATGGCTACAGTCACCATCTGCAGTGATTTTAGAGACAAAAAAAATAAAGTTTCTCACTGTTTCCACTTTTTCCCCAACTCTTTGTCATAAAGTGATGGGACTGGATGCCATGATCTTAGTTTTTTGAATGCTGAGTTTTAAGCCATCGTTTTCACTCTCCTCTTTCACCTTCATCAAGAGGCTCTTCAGTTCCTCTTCACCTTCTGGCATGAGGTTAGTGTCATTTGCATATGTGAGGTTATTTTATTGATATTTTTTCCTGCAATCTTGATTCCAGATTGTGCTTCATCCAGCCCAGCATTTCACTTGATGTACTCTGCATGTAAGTTAAATAAGGAAGGTGCCTTGACTTACTCCTTTCCTGATTTGAACCAATCTGTTGTTCCATGTCCAGTTCTAACTGTTGCTTCTTGACCTGCATACAGATTTCTCAGGAGACAGGTCAGGTAGTCTGGTATTCCCATCTCTTGAAGAATTTTCCTCAGTTTGTTGTGGTCTGCATAGTCAAAGGCTTTAGCATAGTCAGTGAAGCAGAAGTAAATGTTTTTCTGGAACTGTCTTGCTTTTTTGATGATCCAACAGATGTTGGCAACTTTGTTTCTGGTTCCTCTGCCTTTTCTAAATCCAGCTTGAACATCTGGAAGTTCACTGTTCATGTACTGTTGAAGCCTGGCTTGGAGAATTTTGAGCATTACTTTTGTTTGCATGTGAGATGAAGTATAGTTATATTTATCTTTATTCAACATAAAATGGAATGTTTTATTATTATGATGTCCTTATTTATGTTCAATAGTATTTTTTCTTGAAGAGTATCTTACCTAATGCTGATATTGCCATTTCATCTTTGTTATGCTGTTTACCTCATATATTTTTCCATCCATTAATTCAAGCATTTCTATACCTTTATTTTAAAGTGCAATGCCTATATGTAGCATTCCCCCCCTTTAATCCATACTACAAATATCTGGCTTTTAATTAATCTACTGGACATTTAGCTATAATTATTTACATAATTTTTAGTGATTTTTCTGGATTACAGTTCATATCCTTAACTTTTCAGTCTAATAGAGTTAGTATTATACTATTTCATATTAGAAACATTGAAAACATTTGGATCTATTTACCCTGTTCCCATCTTTGTGCTATATTTGGCACATGCAGTATATCTTTATATGTTATAAATCTCATTAAGGCTATAATCTTTGCCTTATCATTCATAAATATAAAAGAATTAAGGGAAAAATCTCATTTTCTTTTACCTTAAAATAGCCTACTGCCATGTTTATTTTTAAGCATATTTTATCTTGATATAAAATTGTAGGATAACAGTTTCTCTTTCACTGTTGAGTTTTGGGAATGCTTTATGTATTCTAGATAGTTATTTAATTTTGGATTTCTAATTAGCGCACTTTTTCACCTAGTCTCTTTTCACAGGGTCTTTTGCAGAGCAAAAATTTTTAGTTTTTATGAAGTCCATTTTATTAATTTTTCCTTCCATGGATTGGAATATTATTGCCAGGTGTAAGAATTATTTGAATTTGAATTATCTTCAGCCCTAGATCTGAAGATTTTTCTCCTATTCTTTAATAAAATTTTAATAGTTTTAAGTTTTTTATTTCAATATCTGATGTATTTTGAGTAAATATTTTTATATGAAGTATGAGATTTAGGTTGAGGTTTATATTTTTGCTTATGGATTTCCAACTGTTCCAATACCATTTATTGAAAGGGTTCTCCTTTCTCCAATGAATTATTTTTCCCCATTTGTAAAATATCAGTTCAACACATTTGTGTGAATCTACTTTTGGACTCTCTATTCTATTTCACTGATTTATGTGACTAGACTTCCACCAATAGCATGTGGTCCTCATACTTTAGCTCTCTATTAGGCCTTAATGTTCAGTAGGAGGATTCCTACCTCTTTGCTCCTTTTCATGATTATTTTAGCTGTTCTAGGGCTAGTTGTGCATTTATATTTTTTAGACCTGAAGTAAACAGTTCAACAGATCTTTCTTTGGCCAAGATTTGTTTATTTGAGATCAGCAGAGAATTGTAGTTTGGGTCTGCGTCTATGGCCAGTGTCTGCATGGCAAGGGAAGGAAAATGCTTTTCAGGGGGAAAAGTGAAGTTGAGAGGGCTGTAGTAAACAGTGTGCTCAGTAGCTCAGTCATTTCTGACTCTTTGCAGCCCTGTGGACTGTAGCCTGGCAGTCCACTCCTCTGTCCATAGGATTTTCCAGGCAAGAATACTAGAAAGGGTTGCTATTTCCTTCTCCAGGGGACCTTCCCTACCCAGGGATTGAACCAGCGTCTCCTGTGTTTCCTGCATTGGCAGGCAGATTCTTTACCACTGCACCACCTGGGAAGCCTCAGTAGACAAAGAGTCCATGGCTTTTCATTGGATGAGTCATTCCAGGAAGAAGAAGGAGAATTTCCTTCTAGTAAGACTCTGCTGTTGCCACAGGAAATGAGAGCCTCCCCTTCTGATCTCCTAATCCTATTTAGTTGAAAGTTTGTTTATTCATTTTTTTGCAATATGAACTTTAGAATAAGCTTATCTATATTTACACTTTTTTCTTTTTTCTTTAACTCAGTAGAAATTACATTAAACCTATAAACCAATTTGGAGAGAACTGTCTTTATTATGTTTAATCTTCCAATACATGATGAAAACAGTGAATCTTTCCACTTATTTATATCTTTGATTTCTTTCATCAGAATTTTGTAAATCAGCATATAGATCTCGTACATGTTTGTTAAGGTTATGAATAAAGTAGGAAAAATCATTCTACTTAAAACTGAGGCCTGTTAAAGACTACCTAAGTCTTTCATATTTTTTTGATGTTAATAATAAATGATATTACATTTCTAATTTTGATTTTCTACATGCTCATTGCTATTGATTTTTATGTCTTGATCTGTATCATTTGACCTTGCTGAACTCACTCCTTAATTATAGTTTTATTTATTTAATATGTTGATTTCTTGTGATTTTCCATGTAGATATACCTGTCAGTTTTTTGCACTTGTGAATTTATATCCTTCATCAAATTTGGGAAGTTTTCAGCCATTACTTTTTGAAAACTCTTTCAGCCCCTATCTGTCTACTCTGATGACACAAAGGTCAGATTCTTTATTATTATTGTCTTTACAGCTTTATTTTCTTTTTTTTTCAGTCTAATTTCTTTTTTTTTGTTCAGGTTAGATCAATTATATAGAGTTCACCAATTCTCTCCTCTGTCACCTCCACTTTATTATTGGGCATGTCTGTGCTGTGCTGTGCTAAGTTGCTTCAGTCATGTCTGACTCTTTGGGACCCCGTGGACCGTAGCCCTCCACGGCTCCTCTGTCCATGGGACTGAAAGAGTTAAAGCTTAGGCAGGCAGTCCAAGGCCCTTCAAGGAGGATGTGAACATTCTCCTTCATGCTTTCCTTAAGCCCCGTGCAACAATATATCTTGCCCGAGAACTGGCCTTTCCTTAGGTCTGAAACTAATGATCACACAGCACAATATCTTACATGGCAATACTTTTCTTAGGTTCTATGTTAATGACCATAATTATAACAAACTAGCTGGGAACCTATTTCTCAAGACTTGTACCCCTGACTACATAGCAACAGCAGATCTCGCCCAGAGAGGTTGCCAGGACACATTCTCCCTGACTAATCTTATGCCAAAGTTATCTCAGGATGTCTGCTTTGGGAAAGGGTCTGGTGGAACTCTTACAACCGTGAGGTATTCTTTTTATCTATTCTCAGTAGCTGGTTGAGAAGTATATAAAGCCCGGCTTAAACTAGTGAGGCAGGTACCCTTTCTATCCCCTTCTGATACCTATGTCAGAAGCTTTCTCTGTCTTGTCACTTTAGCTAAAGGTTTGCACACAAAGCCCTGAGTGACTCAGACCTTGTCTTTGATCCTGGAGTTAAATCTTCTCCTTCAGAGACCATTCATCTGGAGGCACCATTCACCATTCACTGTAAGCTATCAGGATTCTCTAGGCAAGAATACTGGAGAGGGTTGCCATTTCCTACTCCAGGGAGGCTGTCTAGCAAGTCTAGAAAGTTTAAAAAGAATTATTACTGTATTTTTCAGATCTATAATTTCTGTTTTGTTACTTTAAGTAACTTATACTTCTATGCTGAAATTTTCCAGTTTTCCATCTGTCTCAGATAATTTCTAATTGCTTGTGAAATCATTTTTATAATGATTGTTTTAAGATCTTTGCCAGATCACCCCAATACCTGACTCATCTTTGTATTGGTATCAGTTAATTTTTGATTCTCATTCAAGTTAATTTTCAATCCTCTGTATAATGGGTGATCTTTTAAATTGTATCCCAGGCATTTGGACTATATTTTAAGGATGCCCTGCGTCCTTTTAAAATTTTGTCTTAGCACGCAGTCCTCTATTTATCTTTGGCCTAATTCTATGGTCTGTGGTCCCAATAACTAATTTTCAAAGCTGTCTTCTGCTTCTCTTAGCTTGTAACATGAGGCTGCCACTGGTCTCAGCTAATGCAATTTGAAGGAGCTTAAGGAGCTTCCCCAGGCTTAGTGACTTTGCACCTCTAGGGAAGGGATTCTCCAGTGTGTGGGACAAAAACCATCTCCTAGACTGGCACGATGCTGTCTGCCAGTGCTGCCAGCAGAATGGTATTTCTGGGCTGTGGAGAAGTGTCACATACCCTGTGGGGGAGAAGAGAACCTTGTGGACTAGGAAATTATGGTAGGATTCCCCCAGCTAATGTCCCCTACATGTCCCCTAGAGACACCTACATGGTGTCTCTAGGAAAATGAATTCAGTCTCAGCTCTGGCAGGGAGAAGAGCAGTTCCTCTGATTATTTAAAGCCTGTAAGACTTCCAGTCTGTCCCTTTGTTGGTTCTGCCAATTTTGCCTGGTGAGGTTGGCAGAACTCCTGATCAGCCAAGGAGAGGAGTTAGCCTATCTCTGACAGCTCACAGAGCTTGCAATCGGTATGCAAGACTGTCCGAGAGTCAGAGAGGATGCTCAGAGCTCAGGGTGAATCCAGGTTTTGAAGGGCCAAAGTAGATAGGATTTTACAAGCCTTCTTTAAAGAAAAAAACAAAACAAAACAAAACAAAAAATAGTACTTAGGTATGAAAGTGAGCATTGCTTTAGATATATAAAAGAAATCACGTTAAACAAATCTAAAATTAAAAACTGGTAATGCTGAAGACACCTTAAATTCAGAAAAATAAAATATTTTTATTAGTTAAAAAAACTCACACGTCAAATTGCAATCGTTTATGAGACAGCAGGCTTCCCTGCTGGCTCAGACAGTAAAGAATTGGCCTATAATGTGGGAGACTGGGTTTGATCCCTGAGTTAGGGAGATTCCCCTGGAGGAGGAAAAGGTAACCCACTCCAGTGTTCTTGCCTGGAACATACCATGGACAGAGGAGCCTGGCAGGCTACAGTCCATGGAGCTGCAAAGAGCTAGACACGGCTGAGCAACAAATATTTTGAATGAGACAGCACTATAGAAAATGGTAAAGTAGGCTCAAATGTGTTCAATTTGACCTGGCTGATTGTATAACTTTTCTGTTGCTGTGTAATTGACTACCATAAACTTAGTAGCTTACAACAACATACATTTATTATCTCAAAATTTTTGTCAGGTTTACGTGGGTTGTCTGCTCAGGGTCTTACAAAGTGCCAAGTAAGGTGTTTTCTAGGCTGAATTATCATCTAGAGGCTTGAGTGGATGTCTCTGATCCCAAGCTCTTTCAGTTTGTCAGCATAGTTCACTTCTTTGCTGCTGTATGACTGAAATGTCTGTTTTATTGTCTGGCTGTCAGCTAAAGGCAATCTGCAGTTTCTTGTCACCTGGACCTCTGCCTGGGGTTACTAAAAAATTGGCAGCTTGCTTGCTCAAGTTATCAATAGAGAAAAAAATCTCTCTCTAATCAGCTAACAGTGACATCTCATAACCTTTGCCATATTACTAACCTAATCAAGGAGGAGATATCCCATCTCATTTTCATATTTTATTATTTTAGAAGCAAGTCACAGACCCTGCCTACATTCAAGCTGTGATAAGTGCTGTCATAAATGGATGTAATTTCAATGCACAGGAAATTATTCAGTAGGAAAAAGCTTTTAAGGGTAGAGGTCAAGATGAGGGAGTAGAAGGATTTGTAACTCACCTCTCTTTACAAACACATCAAAAATATATTTATATGTGGAACAATTCTCACAGAAAAGCAACTGTGAACTGGTGTAAGACCTATTATACAACCAAAGCTGCAAGAAAGATCCTCATGTAACTGGGCAGGATAAAAAAGAAAAAGACTTTGGGATGGGATTGGAGCTCCTGAGAGGGAGCTGTGAAAAAGGAAAGGTGCCCTTGCCTTGAGAATCCCCTTCAGTGGCTGGGAAGTTCATCAGGACAGATAGAGAGCCGAAGGGGCCTGGAATGTGCTTGCCTAACAATTAAAATGAAAAAGTAAAGGAACTACTCCTAGTTAAAAGAACTAGAGAAATACCCTAAAAGAACAAATAATGGAACAGACCTCTCCTGTCTACTAGATCCTGTTCAAAAAGGAAGTAATAAAAATACTAAAGACATTAAGAAAGATTATCAATAGAAACATAGATCACTGTGACAAGGAACTAAAATCTACAAAGAGGAACCCATCAAAATTAGACAACTCAGTTGCCAAAATAAAAACTAAGCTAAAAGCGATGAGTAGCAAACTAAATAATGCAGAGGAATACATAAGGGATGTGGAAAACAGAATAATGGAAATCATCCAATCAGACATCAGGCAGAAAGTCAAAACATTCTCTGACATAAATTGTAGCATACTTTCTTTTTTTTTTTCTCCCTTTTATTGTTTTTGCCATACAATGCCATGATATGTAGCATACTTTCTTAGGTCAGTCTCCCAGAAGCAAAATAAACAAATGGGACCTAATCAAACTTCAAAGCTTTTGCACTGCAAAGGAAACCATACGCAAAACAAAAAAACAATCTATGAAATGGGAAAAAAATTTGCAAGTGTAACAAAGGGGTTAATATGCAAAATATACACATAGCTCATACAACTAAATAACAACAATAAGTCCAACTCAATCAAAAAATGGGTAGATGACCTAAATAGACATTTCTTAAATAAAGACCTACAGTAGGCCAAAAGGCACATGAAAAGATGCCCAGCATCACTAATTAGTAGAGAAATGCAAATCAAAACTACAATGAGGTATCAACTCACACAGGTCAGAATGAGTATCGTCAAAAAGTCCACAAATAATAAAAGTTGGAGAAAGTGTGTAGAAAAGAGAATATTCTTATATTGTTGGTAGAAATATAAACTCGTGCAGCTAGTATGGAGAACAGTATGAAGTTTCCATAAAAAACTAAAAATAGAGCTACTATATGGTCTAGCAGTCCCATTCCTGTGCACAGCTGGAAAAGATGAAAACTCTAATTCAAAAAGACACATGCACCCCAGTGTTCATAGCAATACAATTTGTAATAACCAGCACATGGAAGCAACTTATGTGTCCATAAACAGACAAATGGGTAAAGAAGATGTGGTATGCATATACAGTAAAATAACACCTGGTCACAGGAAAGAATGAAATATGGTGGCCACTTGCAGCAACATGGGTGGACCTAGAGATTATCATACTGAGTGGAGTAGGTCAGACACAGAGACACGCACTGTGTATCATTTATATGTGAAACCTAAGAAATAACATAAATGACTTGGTTTGCAAAACAGAAACAGACTCACAGACACAGAAAACAAATATATTTTTACCAAAGAGGAAAGGAAAGTCGGAGAGAGGAATAATTTAGAAGTATAGGATTAACAGAACCCACAACTATAAATAAAATAGCTAAGGAACAAGGACTTACTGGAACACAAGGAACAATATCCAATATTTTGTTGTAATCTATATTGGAAAATAATCTGAAATATATGTATATAAATAAATACATAAAACTCAATCACTTTCTTGTACACGTGAAACAAACACAATACAGTAAATCAAGTATATTTCATTTAAAAGGCAATTAGTAAAATTAATTATATAATTATAATTATGTAATATTGATGGTATGATAAGATTATGTATAAGATAATGAATTACACTGTGGTTTGTAAAATGGTTTAAGAGTATTGTAAGTGGTTGTCTGTTGTACTGGTTCACTTCTTTGAACCTTGTGTGATGGCATGGTATTGAGAAGTATCATCCTCAAGCATATGTATAGAGAGAGACAGACTACATGGAATGTGAGTCAGAATGGTCTATTTTGTACAAGGTTTGGTAAAAGAAAAAGGAAGATTGCTAACTCAAAATAGGAGTGAAAATGATATTAAAAATCAAAGAGAGAGAGAGAGAGAGACTGAACACATGAGACCTAGCAGCAGGTTTAGGAACGTTATGAATGAGTTGTCCTTGAGCATGACCTCCTCTGTTCATATGGACAACACAATGGTCCTGGACATTTTTAAATCCCCTGAACAAAGAGAAGAGATTTGGAAATCCTGCAAAAGACTGTGGATATAAAAGGAATACCTCACACCTGAACATTAATTAACTAATACTGGAGCCTCAGTTTTCTTATCTATAAAATAAATAATATAAAAAATACTATCTGTAAAGCAATATTTTACTTATTGAATACTAAAGTTCCTTCTATTTATAAATTCTGTGGTTATAAAAATGCTCTTGAACACTCCTTACTGTACTATGAAGGAAATCCATACATATTTTGAGAGGTAAAAGTTGAACTGAATTATGGATTCTCAACTTAGAATAAGTCTTTAACAAGTCTTCACAAAAACTAAAATTTGGAAAATATTGTTGTAAAACTAATCTGGAGGATGTGTGGCTTATTCACATAAATACACACATTAATAATTATAGTTGTTATTTCAACTGACTATCAAAAATCAAAAATATGTTACAAATATACACCAGTCTTGTAGGAGAACATCTATTTCCTCAGTGTAGAAAATGCTAGATTAAGTATATCCAATATTTAGAATTAGTAAAATTTTACTTCCTCATTACTTTTCTAAGAAATTTATCTCCCACTTAGAGTACTTATGCATCATCTGAAAGCCATAAAAATGTTTAGAGTTGAGAATCAAGGGTGTAGTAATAATATAAATAAAATAATAATGGTAAAATATATTTATAATAACAATCCTAAAAAAGAGGGAATTATTACCCTTACTAATCAAGGCTTATAGAGACTTCATTAAGGATTTTGTCTAAAAAGGATAGAGCTAGGAAACAAAACCCTGGTCTTATTTGGATTTCTGAAGCAAAAATGGCATAGTTTTACATATTCTTTATATCTGATAATATGAGTGAATTTCATTATCTAGCATTTACTCATAATTCCTTAAGGATGGATGATACTGAAATGCTATTAGAAGAGCAGTTTGGGTAATAATCCACAAAACATCAATTCTCACATAACTCTGAGGCATGGATATGAACTTTTCATTATCTCAATGAAAAAAAACTAGATCAGTTCCAGACGCCAAAGCCTGTGACCTGTACAATAAAAGAAGACAGTGTCAAAAACCAGCAAAGAAGCAAAAATGAATCAACACATCAGTTAAACTGGCTTCATAGATCTGTTTGTTCAGTTTTTTTTTTTTTTTTTTTTAAGCCAGTGACCCTGGGGACTCATAGTGTCAGAAGCCTGGTATTTCAACTAATCTGGAATACTGACTACCTGGTCATCTGGCAGAATTCCAAATTTTGTTCTACAATTTGACCAAATGAGAAGCTCTACATTATTGTATATCCTGAGACACTGTATCAATTAACAAAGAGTTCTGAGTCAGTCTTTCCTTTTAAAAAAAAAAATTAATTAATTTATTTTCTTTACATTATCCTGTTGGTTTTGCCATACATTGACATGAATCTGCCATGGGTATACATGTGTTCCCCTTCCAGAACCCTCCTCCTATCTCTCTGGGTCATCTCGGTGCACCAGCCCTGAGCACCCTGTATCTAGCATCAAACCTGGGCTGGCGATTGATTTCACATACGATAATTTACATGTTTCAATGCCATTCTCCCATATCATCCCACCCTTGCCCTCTCCCATAGT